>PVIY010002037.1:0-135293 GCA_004026745.1 Myrmecophaga tridactyla
ACTTTATTCTTATCCAGATCCTGCTTAAATACTGCAGGGTGACAAAAGGCATGCATGCATTTCCTGAGTTAACAAAGTTCTTATCTTTCAGTGTTCTTCCTTCATACTTAAAATAACCATTTGGGGTAAACAAACATTCTCTTCCTCCCAGACTGCTTTACATAACAATCTCCGCAGTTTACTGCCGCCATCCTGAGGACAGCTGCTCCCACCGAAACTTGCAGGTCTCGTTTTAACCCTTGGCTCCTACACAGAATGTCTAGAAGATCCTATGCCTTGATGTTATTATCTAGATAAACCACAATTTTCTAAATTGTTGGCTGTAGGTGTATGAAGGACATCAGGTAGTCTCCATGAGAGCATTTATTTGGTCCAAAATTTAAATTTCCTACACCACATTATCCAGTTTAACCTCTCTGGTCATTTTATTTAAACAACCTAATTACAGGGAACTAGAATAGAGAATGAAACCTTGTTATTCTGTACAAATTAATCTAATACTCCAATACATCCTGTAGTATTTTGGGCAGAAAATAAAACAAGGATTTACAAAGACCCTTTGAGGGACTGGGTAAAAATGTGGTACTATTAATCTTCCCTACCTGAATGAGTCTTGATATTCTTTCAAGTATTAAGGACTACCAATACAATAAGCTAAGCCCTAAGTCTTCACTTATGCCCTTTTGAAACTCATCTCTGCAATGGCAAAGCTAAACCTGCTTATAGGTGTGCCTTGTATTCAACTCCTGAGAACTTCTTTTGTTACTCACATGTGACCTTGCTTTCTAAGCCCACTCTGCAAATAAGCTCACTACTGCCCTCCTGTGTGAGACATGACTCCCAGGGCTGTAAGTCTCCCTGACAACATAGAATATGACTCCCAGGGCTGGTCCTGGCATCATACGATTTCCAATGCCTTCTTGATCAAAAAGGGGAAAGAAATGGGACAAAATAAAATTTCAGTGCTAAGAGATTTCACATAGTGGTGGGAGATCATCCTAGAGGTTACTCTTAAGCAAGCTTCACCCAGATATTTAAAATTGCCACAGCATACCAAGCCCCAACCAATAGCATTCTTTAAAAACCTTAAAGATATCCTAGGCTCTATCTAAGATTCTATGAAAGTTTTTCTTAGTAAGTTATTTTATTTCAGAAAATAAGTCCTCCAGATTGTACCTATGCCTCAAAGACTCTGAATCCCAGAGGTACAAGGGTCTTCAAGAATATCAACCAGTTTCATTCTTGTACACCATAAAGTCAACTCTTTTCAGCATAATGAGTTCAAAACAGTCACTTCTCATATATCCCTGAAGAAAAAGAGAATGATGAAATGAGAGGGAGGTGGTGTAACTGAGAATTGGGATTTAAACAATGGTTATAACTTCTGACTCATATAGATATTTTTTCTTTTAGTTTCTAGTGTATTAGAATAGCTAGAATGAAATACTATAAGCTTTGAACTTAGTTAAAGCAGCCATGCTCTTTGATAATGTTGCATAAATATACACAAAAAAGTCAGTTGCCCATGTTTGTATAAATCTACTTATTGATGGTCTATTCTTTTTCACTGATCTATGTATCTAACTCTAAAAATGCTAAATATTCTTAGTTAACCTACCTGTATTATAAATCTTAAGTTGTATAGGGTGTAATAGTAAGGGTCAATAAGATGGGGGGATTAGAGATATGGGACTTTTCATTTTTATTTCTTTTTCTGGAGTAAAACAAACTTTCTAAAATTGAGCATGGTGATGAATGTACAACAGTGTGAAGATACTGCTAATGATTAATTGTATATGTATAGTTTGGATGGATTGAATGTACGTGAATATATCTCAAAAAATTACAACTAAAAAGACAATTCTCCATGAATACTAAGAATTATTTTATTTAGAGTTCTGAAAGGCAGCAAAGAAGTTATTTCCAAACACAGCAGTCAAAAACTATTATGATGAATCAATTCTGTGCCTTATAAAAGTGAAATATTGGCTTAGCTGTAAATCTTTGCACTGTAGACAATCATTTATAGAATGTCAAGATTTTATCAATTCCCTATGAAAAATGAAGGGAATGAACTGTTCTTCAACATATGGTGCTGAGACAACTGGATATACACATGTACAAGATTGAAGTTGGAACCTTACCTCACACCATGTATAAACATTACTCAAAATGGATCAGTGAACTAAATACAGGAGATAAAACTATAAAACTCTTAGAAGGAAGTATAGGGATACATATTCAAGGCCTTGGATTTGGAGATGGATTCTTAGTTAACACCAAAAACATAAGTGACAGAATAAAAAAAAATAATTTTTTGGACTTAATCAAAATTTAAAACTTTTTGTGCTTCACAGGACACTGTCAACAAAGTGAAGAGACAACCAATATATGAGAGAAATATTTTCAAATCATATCTGATAAAGGACTTGTATCAAGAATATATAAAGAACTTTACCACACAACATTAAAAAAGGAATAGCCCAAATAAAAATGGACAAAGAATCTAAATAGACTCTGCTCCAAAGAGATTTACAAACGGTTAATAAGCACATGAAAAGATGTTCAATATTGTTAGCCATTTGACAAAACAAAGCCACAAAGAAATACTACTCCTGACCTACTAGTATTCCTATAATAAAAATGTCAAGTAAAAACAATGTTGATTGGAAAAAGAGAAACTCATGCCCTGCTAGTAGGAATGTAGTATGTGGCAGCCATTTTTGAAAACAGCCTGACGGTTCCTTAAATCACTAAACATAGGGTTACCATATGACCCAGAATTTCCACACCTATGTATATACCTAAGAGAAATAAATACATATTCCCATACAAAAGCTTGTACATGAGTCTTCATAGCTGCTTGATTCATAATATCTAAAATATGGAAAAGCACAAATGCCTAGCAACTGGTGAATTGGATAAGTAAAATTTGGTATGTCCTTACTATATTATTATTATTATTATTATTATAATTTTCAACCTTAAAAAATAATGACATTCTGCAATATGAACTTTGAAAACATTATGCTGCATGAAACCTTGAAAACAGTATGCTAAGTGAAAGAAGCTAGACATAAAATACTACCGATTCTGTGATTCCATTTATGTGAAATGTTTAGCATAGAGATGGAAAATAGCTTACTAGCTTCTTAGTGTTGAGTGGATGGAGTGAAAGGAAGATGTAGGCTAAAGGAGATATTTTTTAGGTGATGAAAATGTTTTAAATTGACTGAAGTAATGGTTGTACATCTGTTAATCCATTAAAAACCATTGAATTGTGTACTTGAAATGATAAATTCCACAGTATTTGGCTTATATCTCCATACAGCTGTTTAAAAATGGAATTAATATAATACCCCTTCTCAATAGAATGAAGAACAAATGCTACATGATCTGCTGTGCAGACACAGAAGAAACCTTTCAGGGAGTGCAGCATTCATTTGTGAGGGAAAAATTCAACAAGGACAGGAGGTGGGCCAGCATCTGTTCAAAACTCACAGTGAACATCACACTTGACGGTGAAATGTTAAGTGCTTTCCCCCAAGATGTAGAACAAGAAATGATACCCTCTCTTTTGACTTCTAGCAAACATTGTGCTTGAGGTTGTCACTTGGCCAACCATACAAGATGGAGAAGTGAAGGCATTCTGATTTGAAGGAAGAAATAAATCTATTTCTATTTGCAGGTGGCATGTACTTATAAGCAGAAAATCCTTAATAATTTAATACTATTGGACAGAATTAATGAGTTCAGCAAGATTGTAAGATGCAAGAGTATTATACAAATATCAGCTGCATTTCTACACATTAGCAGTTAACAGTCTTAAAATAAAATTAATAAACAATTCCATGTATAATAACATAAAATAATAAAATATCTGTGAAGAAATTTAACAGGACACATGAAAAGGCTGTACCATAAAAATATAGCACATGATTGAAAGGAATTAATTAAGATGCAAATAAATGGAAATGCATATCACAATATGGATTGAGAGTCTTAATATTGTTGTAATGGTCATACACCACAATGCCATCCATTCCAAAGTGCTACCTTCTTTTTCTTATCCAAAATGTCATAAGGAAATTCAAGGGACTCAGAATAGCAAAGCAGTCCTCAGGAACAAAGTTGGGGGACTCACATTTCCTATTTTAAAACATAATTACAAAGCTATAGTAATCAAAAGAGTATGGTACTGGCATATAGATATGCACCTAGATAAATAGAATAGAATTGAGAATCTAATCATTAACCCTTATATTTACAATCAATTTAATTTCAGTAAGAGTGTAAAGTAATTCAATTTGAAGAAAAGTCTTCACAATTGCTGTTAGAACCCCTCAATACACACATGTGAAATGAAGTAGCTGGACACCGTCCCTACATCATATACAAAAATTAACCCAAAATGTAACATAGACCAAAATGTAGAGTAAATACTATAACATTTTTAGGAGAAAACAAAGGCAAATCTTTATGATCTTGGATTCAGCAGGGTATTCTTAATGTGACACTAAAAATGTAAGCAACTACAGAAAAAATAAGCAAGCTTGATTTCATTACAATTAAAACCTTTTGTGCTTCAAAAGACACCATCAAAAAGTGAAAAAATACTCATTAGAATGGGAGAGAATAGTTACAAAACATATATCTGATAAGGTATTTGTATCCAGAATATATGAAAGCTCTTACATCTCAACAATTAAAAGACAAATAACTCCATTTTAAAAATGGGTATAGGCTCTAAATGGACATTTCTCCCAAGAGATATAAAAATGACCAATAGGCACATGTAAAAATATTCAATATCATTAGCCATAAGTGGATCAAAACCACCAGGAGATACTCTTCTAACTTATTAAGATGATTGTAATCAAAAGGATAGATAATAACAAATGTACATAATTATGTGGAGAAATTGGAACCCTCATACAGTGCTGTTCATGGAATGTAAATAAAGTGAGCAATTTGGAAAAGAGTTACAGTTTCTCAAAAAGTTAAAAAGCAACTTATCTTGTGACCAAGCAATTTCATTCTTAGGTATACACCCAAAAGAAAGAAAACATATTCACCTAAAACTGTGTATGCGAATGTTCATAACAGCATTATTCATAGTAGTCAAAATGAGGAAATTTCCCGAGTGCCTATCAACTGATTAATGGATAAAGAAAATGTGGTATATACCCACAATTGAATACTATTTAGCAACATAAGGGAATGAAAGACACTATCAAATTCTCTCAAGAAGAAACTGAAAACCTGACTAGCTGGATATGTATTAAAGATTTGACCTCCATTTTAGGTCAAAACCTTCTCATAAAATCTCCAGGTCATGAGGTCTTTACTGTTGAATTTTTCCAAGCATTTAAGGAATAAAACAACAGAAATCCTACAAGAACTCTTCCAAATAATTGAAGAGAATTGTTCTAAACTCATCTAGGAGACCAGCCTTGTGATGATACCAAAGATATTACAAAATGAGAGTACAAATCAATGACCCTCAGGAACAGAGATGGAAAAAAAATAGTAAGTTGAATCCAACTTGATATAGAATGAATAACACATGGTTTATAAGTTAACTTTACCCCATAAATGTAAGTTTATTTTCCCATTTGAAAATCAAGTTAATCCACCATATTAGCAAATTAACAACAAAATCCATATGATCATCTCAATAAATACATAACAACATCCACTTTTTAAAAATGTATATTGATGTCAGGGGGTTTGGCTATGTTTGTGTGTGGGTGTGTGGGGAGGGAATTGGGGAGGGGTTGGGGAGGGAATTGATGTGCATTGTTCAGGAAGTGTGCAATGAGGGATGAATTTTTCCTTTTTATAGAATCTTTATTATGAATGATCAGTGTTAAAAATGTGAAACATTTGGAAGCCTTTGCTTGCAGTCATTTGTATACTCTAGCTGCTGAGATGCAAAATATATATATCAAGGAGAACAGATTTCCTGAGCCATAGAACTTGGAGTTTGCTCTTCTTACCAGGGTCATAATAGTGAAATCATACTATATCTATCCTGTGTCTGGCTGATTTAATTCAGCATTATAGCCTCTAGATTCATACACATTGTCATATGCTTTCTTCTTATTCATACACATTTCTTCTTATTGCTGCACAATATTCCATTGTATGTATATACCACATTTTTAAGCACTCGTCTGTTGATGGGAACTAGGACTGTTTCCATATATTGCCAATTGTGAATAGTGCTGCTATGAACATTGAGGTGCAAATGTCTGTTCATGTCATTGCTTTCAGCTCTTCTGGGTATATACCATGTATTGGTATTGCCATAGGACAACAAAATATTCAGTTTTCTGAGAAACTGCCCAATTGTCTTCTGTAGTGGCTATACCATTATACTTTCCCACCAGCAGTGAATACATGTCCCAATTTCTTCACATCCTCTCCAACATTGGTAATTTCCTGTTTGTTGAATAGCAGCCATTATTATAGGTAGTAGATGATATCTTTTGAGTTGCTTTTCCCTTAGAGTTAATGAAAATGAGTATTTCTTTATGTGTTTTCTAGCCATTTGTAGTTGTCTTTAGAAAAATGTCTATTCATATCTTTTGCCCTTTTTTATAATTGGGTTGTTTGTTCTTTTGTTGTTCAAGATATCAAACTTTTATCCAATATACGGTTACCAAATATATTCTCCTATTGTGTTGGCTGTCTCTTCATCTTTTTAACAAAGCTGTATATATACAGCTTTCTCCCACCTGTGTTGTAGCAGATGGCAGGAAGTTAATGTGGCCCAGGGAAACCTGCAAATTCATGTCAAGTGAATGTGAACCATTTATGCTACTCATTTCTAATTGGAAGAGAAAAGAACACCTTCACCAAACCAACAGCCACATACCATGTTTGGTGTGGAATCCACATAGTAGGCAAGGCAACATCTGATTCAGAGAGTTTGAGGCACAGAAGCTTTTGTTTCTGAGGAGATCCCATTTGTGTATTTTTTATGATTTCTTGTGCTTTGGGTAGAACATTTAAGAAGCTATCTCCTATCATTAGGCCATAAAGATGTTTCCTGATATTTTCTTCTAAGAGTTTAATGGTACTAGATCTTATATTTAGGTCTTTGATCCATTTTGAATTAATTTTTGTACAATGTATAAGGGAAGAGTCTTCTTTCCTTTCTTTGGCTATCAATATCCAATTCTCACATGCACATTTATTAAAAAGACAAATTAATTGACCCCAGATTTGATGATCAATCAATGCACTCCTGATTCAATTCAATTAGCCCAAACTTCTATCTTTATTCTAGTACCATGCTGTTTTGATGACTGTGGCTTTATAGTAGGCTTCAAAGTCAGGATGGGTTAGTCCTTCCCCTTTGATCTCTTTTTTAGGATATCTTTAGCTATTTGAGGTTTCTTTCCCTTCCAAGTAAATTTGAAAACTAGCTTTTCCAATTCTTCAAACCAGATTATTTGAATTTTAATTGGTATCACATTAATCTGAAGATAAATTTGTGTAGAAATGACATCTTATCAACATTCAACCTTCTTATCCATGACCATGCCATGTCTTTTCATCTATTAAGATCTTCTCTGTTTTCTTTTATCAATGTTTTGTATTTTTCTGTGTATAGGTCCTTTACATCCCTGGTTAAGTTTATTCAAACATACATTCTTGATAAAAACTCTTGGCAAACTAATAATAGAAGGGAAAGTATTCAGGTCTGTCTTGGTCAGGTTCATGTGTCAATTTGGCCAAGTGGTGGTACCTGTTTGTTTGCTTGGGAAAGTGCTGGTCTGCCTGTTGAAATGAGGGCATTTCATAGAATTAGATCATGATCAGGTCACCTGCATCCACAGCTGACTCCATTTGTAATCAGCCAAGGGGACTGTCTTCTGCAATGAGTGATGCTCAATCTAATCACTGGAAATCTTTTAAGGAGGATTCAGAAAAGATAAGCTCTCTTCCTGCTTTGGCTGGCAAGCCTCTCCTGTGGAGTTTGTCCAGACCCTCCATCAGAATCTTTGGCTTCAGAGCCTGCCCTGCAGATTTTGGACTCTGCATTCCCACAGTCATGTGAGACACTTTTATAAATTTTATATTTGTGAGTGTTCCCTGTTGATTCTGTTTTTCTAGAAAACCCTAACTAATACAAGGTCAAAAAAGGATATCCACAAAACACCTATAGGTAACTTCAAACTTAATGAAGAAAGACTGGATGCTTTCCTCCTAATATGAAAACATCTGCCTAATTATAGAAAAAAATGTTTTGTTTGCTCCTGCATAGTTAGGATTCTCTGGGCAAATTTTACTAAAAGTCCAGACCTGAGCTAAAAGAGGAGCCATAGAGATAAAATTATGCCTGGTTACATGGTGAGGAGCCATTCAGAGAGGTTCACTTCCCTGGAGATCTATATTTACATTTCAAGGGCAAATGAAACCTGGGACCAGGGAGGCTTCCCCCTGGTTGCAATGCTGGAGATGTTCATCATATTTCTCCAGGAGGCTTATGTGCATATTCCAAAGAGTAAATACTCAGCATCCTTTCAGGTAGAATTATTTTACATAAGGGAGAAAAGATGAAAATGGTCTCTCTCATCCCACCTCTCTCTCCCCTCTTCCTCCCTCCCTCCTTCACATGGGGGAATACCTTTCCCTCTCCCACTTTTACACTCAGACTTATATTTTCAGGGGCTCTCACCTAAAGTGCAAGATATACTGCATGTAGGATGACATCTCCTATGTTCTCATTGTGGTACCCTGGAAGGGAGAAAGCAATGCATGTTTACACTCAGGATAATAAAAATAAAGATATTAAAAACTTAACAGAAACTAATATATGAAATACTTAGGATATATCTGACAAAACATGTGCAGCATCTCCATGCAGGAACCATAAAACATTGCTCAGATAAATTTAAGAAGTCCTAAATCAATAGCTTTTGGTGGAATATGACAAGCTGATTTTAAGAAGAATATGCAGAGTACCTACAAGAGCCAAAATTTCTCTGAAGAGAACAAAGTTGAAGAACTAGAATTCTATGGTTTCAAACTTATTAAAGCTACAATTATCAAGACAAGATAGGATAGATGTAAAGATAGACATGTGGGTAAAAATCTATGATAGACATTTCACCAAAGAGATGAACAGATGGGAGATAAGCACATATATAAAAGCTCTACATCATTAATCATTAAGGAAATACAAATTTAACCCATGACAAGGCACCTTACACACCTACTAAAATTTCTAAAATAAAAAAAGACTAACAAATCCAGTTATGATGGTACAAAGACTCTGGAACTCTAATATTGGATTAAATACAGAATGGTTCAACCACTTTTAAAACTATCTGTATAGTTTCTTAGATAAGGAAATGCATGTTTGGTCTAGCCTTCCACTCCTTGACCTCTTTCCCTGAAGAAAGGAAAGCATAAGCTTTGGCAAGATTTTGTACAGGAATAGTCATTGAAGCTTTATTCACAGTAGCAACAAACTGGGTCTAAATGCAAAGTAAATCAACAGATGAATGGACAAACAAATTGCTCTAGAATTCACCCCCAAATCTCCCTTGAAAATGGGACCTCCCAACCCATAGAGATCTGACCCCCACACTGGGCAGTGCAGTGCTCCCCCCAAAGCCTCTCGCCCACTTGGCCAGCACCCAGTCATCAGTGGAGGGTGTCAATGTGCTGTACTGTGGGACTCCAGCTTTCTTTCCTCTGTGTGTATCAGAGGGTGGGAAGTTAACCTGGTCCAGGGAATTCTGCAAATCCATCCCAGGTGAATGTGAACCATTTATGTTACTCATTTCAAATTGGAAGAGAAAATACCTTCACCAAACCAACAGACACTTACCATGTTTGACGTGGAACCCATGTAGCAGACAGGGAAGGACACACCCCTATTTTCCACAAGAAAATCCAGGTGTAGGTGAGCTGGAGGAGATCTGTCATCTCAAAGCTGGATGATGACCTTGTTCCAATGAAAATAAACCCTCAGACAGGACTTTATATATCTGGGAAAAGCAGCAATTGAGATTACCAATCAAGTGAAAGCATGTGAGTTGTGATTTTGCTCCACTGCCCATGGTTGGGGAATTATTTGAGTGGACATGTGCCTTGTGGAGTGTATGGAGATGGGTTTGATGCAGAAAACTATTATAATAAACACTCAAAATGTGACATTGCTGGGGAATTTCTACAAAATACATTCAGAATATACTCACAATTTCATGGTTTCAGCCTCAGGGAACACTCCAGCATTGAGTCTAACTGGTGGCCTGGCCCCACAGCCAGTACCAAGGCTGAGGGCCTGGCCACAATTAATCCCTGTTTGAGAATTTTCTGCTCTGCTTTTTTTCTATTGTTCTTTTTGTTAGATTTTTAGATGCAAATAATCCAAGTCTGAGCAGGTTTCCCTATTCTTTTTGTTGTTTGAATGGTTAATAGGAAGCTTTAAAATGATCCTTTCCTGTTAAATGTCTCCCTGCTTCTCTTCATGACTTGTCTATGGAAGTATGGGGCTATCTAAAACCATTTGTCAAACATAAAGAAAGAACATCTATTTAATATCTGGTAGATAAAGGTAAAACTATTTTAAAAATCACTCTAAGAAGAAAAAACCCATCAAGTTTGGGTAAGAATGGTGATTCATAAAGGACTCTTGGTATTATCTTTAGTTTAGAGAACCTGTTACTGGCATTTAGACAAACAAAGTGAATTTAGTAGATGGCATTAATTCTCATTCAGGGCTGGCAGGCTGTAGACAGGGCCTCCCAGTGCTTTGAATGGCTGCTCTTGTAGCACCTCCATGAGATAGGATAAGCTCCCTTGGCCTTGCCAGTGGCTCTGTGAGCCAGTGATCCCACTCCTCAGGGGCCTGGCCTGGTGTGCAGGTGTTCATTTCTATCTCTGTCCTTACCTTCTCTGAATCAGAACAGTGGAAGTCTCTTCTCACCCTCTCCAAAATTAATCCCATCTCCCTGTGCTGGCTTCTGCAGAGAGTCTATCTTTCCTTCTTCCCTGTACACAGCACTTATGGACTCATGCTGTCCTCTGCTTGGCCTCTCACCAGCTGCTCCATGTTTCCTCTCCACTGCCATCCCCACATGCGTACCCTCTCCCTTCTTTCACCATACAGAACTGCACATGCCACCACCAGGAACTCACTGAGATCTCACCCCCAACCCCCACCCTTGCTGTCCAGAGCCCATGTGGTCCTTAATATCTTCTCAATCTCTGGGTCCTAGGGGACCTTGTGGGGCATGGCCTCAGTTCAGCAAGAAGCACCTACTCCCTGGGAAAGGCAGAAACACAAGCATCTCATATCTCCTAGAGCTGCTGTAACAATTAGCACAAACTGGAGGGCTAAAAACAACAGACAAGCTTAATTTCTCCGTTGTCTGGAACACTAATGGAGCCCTAGAAAGCTTCAATTTTTATCTAATGAGGTCTTATGTAATAGAAGCTGAGCAAAAAAAATCCTTTCAGAGTAGGACCTCCACTCCTCAGGTTTGTCAGTCAAGAGCGTAAGTTGGTACATGGCTCTATATATCTCCAGCCTCTGTATGACCCCTTTTCTTTCAAGCCCTTTTGCAGTATTTTCTGCTGTCTGACGCAAAGAGCTTTGTTTTTTTTTCCCCATCAGCCTTGCCCCCCTCTCTGCTGTGGAAAAAACTTCTAGTACCTTTAGTGCTTATTGCAGATTTTTCTGTGCTAGGTCCCTATTTTCAGCAGTCAGAATTTGTGCATTAATTTCACAAGTGGAACTTGGTTGAGCTAAGCCCTTGCTGATAATAAAGTCTGTTTCCTTTTCCTTCAGGGAACAAGCCTGCTGCACTTGTGGAGGAGGGACATGAACTTCCATGGCTTGAGAACTTAAAATTCTGTGTGGAGTCTCAGCCAGTCCAGTTTGTCCAGACAGGTGTTTGCTGTGTGTCCAGTCACTGATGTAGCCCCAGCAGTTGTTCTGTACTGCTCCTGGCTATTTACTAGCTTCTCTGGAGGATGAACTAAATTCCACATCTCACTAAGCCATCTTCTTGACACTGAATTATTAACAAAGGTTTCCATCAAATTCTCTTATTATTGTAATTAAAGCTTTTATAATTAATCCTTATCATCTGTCCTCAAAATGCACATGTATAGTATACAGTTTTAAGCTTAATTTCATACCTGATTTTTTCATTGATATCCTAGTTAAATTTCCTCCTCAACTTTCCCTATTACTGATCAGAATACAGAGACATTTCACCTGTGAATCACAAATGCTATTTATTTTTACTTGAATAAAATAGCAATATTGAATATATAACTGGTTTCAATTCTTCTAAAAGCAGTCTCTGATGCATTTTCATTTTCATAAATAAAATCATGTATGTGTGATTAAAAACTCACCAGGAAAATATGCCCATTATCTCCCCTTAAACATAGGAAAGCTCTTATATGAAATTAAGCTTCCAAAGAAAAGTAAGTTGGGGAAAGTTTTCAGGCAAAACCAGGTAACATATCACTCTGTATTTATTGATGCAAAAAATAGTCCTAATATTTGAATTTACTTTGATTCTGAAACTATACAGGTATGCTTAAAATATTGCTTGAATCTCTAGTTGTGTTAGTTTAGAAAGCTACAGCTGATGCTTAATATCCTTGCTTGACAATCCTCCTTCTTGGTTCAGCATTTTTACAGACTTATGACCACCATATTAATTGCCATATATTTTAGTGAAAGTAAAAGTTGAATTATTCATTGCGTTTTTTAAGGAATTCCAGGTTATATGGAGTCTTTTTAAGAAAATAAATTATGTTCTTCTTAGCTAAAGTTTTACTGTATTTCCTCCTAGAATTGTAATAGATTGTCCCTTTTTAATGTGCAGTCTTCCAATGAACTTGGCAATATTATTCTATGATTTTCTTCTTATTTTTTCTAGAATATGTTATCCCACTACCAGTAGACAAGAAGCTCCTTGTTAAACTTATTTTCCCTTAATCCAAGAATATTTACTCTATTTAAAAATTATC
Source organism: Myrmecophaga tridactyla (assembly GCA_004026745.1). Lineage (NCBI taxonomy): Eukaryota > Metazoa > Chordata > Mammalia > Pilosa > Myrmecophagidae > Myrmecophaga > Myrmecophaga tridactyla. The sequence continues at coordinate 13,012 of PVIY010002037.1, forward strand.
TACTAGTAAATTTCACTACAAATTTAAGCAAGATAAAAGGGAGGGAGAAATAAATAAGTAACTTATATATGATCTTCTGAATTTATTTTGAAAATTTTCCCATTTACCTTATAGCCCTGTATATCTTTTCTTTATCAAAATTCTGGAACTTCCTTCCTCAACTATTTAAATGATTCCTTTCAAATTTCTGATATGACATTTTCCTTAGCACAGTCCATTAGTGATATTAATGCATTTTGATTTCTATTTTCCTGCAATTGTGGGAAGAAAGTTAAGCAAAATTTGTACCATTGTAAGAACTACTGTCATCTGTCAAACATTATCTCAAATAAGTGACGAGGGGTCAGCTTACAGAGAAAGTTTGAAGGCAAAAGAAGTACTGTTTTCCTAAACTAACCAGACCATAGTCTATATTAACTTTATTTCTTCTTTTATAATATAATTATATAATAATAGTTAACAAATTATTTCTGAAGGCTTCCAGGCTCAAGTGCTAAGTAAAATTCTAAGTGAAGAACATATTCTAAGGGCAAATACATTCTTCCCCATGGTATTGATTATTTCATTCAAGTTCATTATTTATATATCTCTAAGTTATCAATGTTCCAATTAACATCCCTTTAGATTCAAGTTAACAGACTCCCACAAATGGAATATAAATACTGTGCAAAAATCTTATGCATAATCTGATTATTCTATTCTGTTTGTTACACAGTCCTCATGAACTTTGATGATTTGTAATTGGTCATTATGCAATTTTCTCCCTTTTCCTTTCTCTGCAATCTTAGGAGAAAGCTATACTACTGGTCCTTAATTAAAAAAAATATTTCCATTCATTCTCACAAATTCTGTTTATCTTGTTTTCTGGGTGAAAAGAATGTGTGCATGTTGCCTTATGCATTTCTGCTTGAGATAGACTTTTTGGAATTCACATACAGAAATTTCATTTTTTTTCAGGAATTTACAAAGTGCTCATTAAGATAATGTGTCAATGGTGCACTTCAGTGTCAAAGTCAATACTGTATAATTTTCCTCTGATGCTATAAGTATCAGTAATCCTTTTGTTACATCTATTTCAGAAATAGTGCTTGCTTCATCTTTGCTATATCTGCTCATAATAGCAACTATTAAGCAAACATACTCAATATCAGGCATGAACCAATTCATGCAGGCTTTAGCTTATCATCTTTACAACAACCCTTTACGATAGATGCTATTAAAATCCCAATACTGGGTGGTGCAACAGAGGCTCAGAGGCAGAATTCTTGCGTGCCATGTTAGAGACCTGGGTTCGATTCCTGGAGCCTGCCCATGTCCCCTTCAAAAAAAATCCCACTACTCAGATGAAGAAACTGGTGCATAATGGAGTTACAAGAGAAGTGGTGTTGAGAACAGCCTTTATGCAGCCTGATATCTTTCCCTGGGATTGATAAATACCTCATGTGCTCAGGACCAGAAGTGTCTGGCAAGACAAAACACAATTCCCTAGGAAAATAAGGGGATTGCTAGTATGTTCATTCTCCTATTGTCCTGAATATATGTAAATAGCCACTGCAGACAATTTGATTAAAATGAGCATGTTTTATGGTATCCAGCTCACATGGTAGTGGTGTATCTGTCCTAGGAGGGAGGGAATGGGATTCATTCACAATGGCACACACACACAAAAGAGGGGTGCTGCATATAGAACATCTCCCTGTATCTATTGAGACCTGTAGCTATGGAATCTGTTGGGTCACTAGTGGAGCTTATTTTCCCTTGTCTCTTCTCTGTATGAGAAAAATGTTGTTCTATAAAGTGCTGTGTCAGTCATGTTTCTGTTGGTGACTCCCACACCTGCAAATGTAACAATAGGTTGGTTCCCCTATCTAGGTTTCCAGCTATATGGTGCAACTCCAACCCTAGAATGCCAATAGGTGTCTTTGTTTCTGAGCAACAACAGGAAAGTGATTTCATGTGATAAAAATGATATTTAGTGGTAGAAAGTAGATGTGGCTATTGTGAAAATGGAATGATTAATGACTATACTAACCATCTTGATTTGCTTGAGCTTCTGCTTTATCCAGGAAGCCATGAGACTAGCTGAGTCGACATACCAGTGATCCTTTGCAGTGGCAATGAAGACCTCTGCACCTGTAATCAAGCAAGTCAAAGTTGGTGACAGCATGTCTGCTGACATTCACCAAATGGCCTCCCTAGGCTTATTAACCAACCATTGGCCCAAATATATTCTTACCCAAATAACTCACACCTACCTTACATGCTCCCTCTCCCCTGAGTGGTCAAACAAGCCATCCTTAAACTACAACTCTCTGAATAGGGTTCCATTCTGACAGACTCCACATGCATGTTGTTTTTGCACTATAAAACCTTATTCTTTTCTTTACAGCAAGTCCCCTCATTATTACTTTCATTTGCTCTATGAAAGCATTTTGGGATGCTATTTCTTGTGCTAAGTAAGGGGCATATCAGTGATTAACATATATATCCATTATTTGAATATTAATATTTTATAGGTGTCATCACACAATTAAAATTTAAGTAGTAAAAGTATAAAGCTAGTGCAAGGTAATCACTGAAGGTACTGAAAATTAATGTAGGTTCTAAATTTGTTTTGCCTCTGAAGAACTAATTGCCACAGGATTCTAGGAGAGCTATTACAGTCTATAATCCAATTAAACATTTTCTCAACGGTTTGCTCTTTTCCTTTTAGGTGCCTTCCCCAATTTTGATTTAGTGTTTTCATGTCTTATACTAGTCTTTTAATTATCATCAAAGGTGTCTTTATGCTTCCATTCCCTTCTCACAGATTTCTGGCTCACCCTCCCATTATTTCTAGCTATACATTTTGCCTAAAAAAAATTCATCCACTCCACAAATTGTATTATTTTCCCTCTTAATAGAAAACATTTTTGCCCAAGTTCTTCAAAAACACATTTACAAATACTCTATTTCTAAACTTTCTTTTCTATGCTATTGATCTATTTAACTACACTTCTACCAATACCACAATGTTCTGATTACTGTAACTTTATAGCAGGTCTTGATATTGGTTAATTATTCCTCCAACTTCAACTTTGTTTTTCAGATATATGTTAGCTATTCTAGTTCCTTTGCCTTTTCACATGGATTTTACAATCATCTTGTCAATATCAACAAAACAGCTTGCTGGGATTTTGATGATTGTGGTTGCATTGAATTATAGATAAATTGGGGAGACTTTACACCTTACCAATATTGAGTCATCTAATTAAAAAACATAATGCATTTTGGGGACACAGGTTCCCATCAAAACAGAAGTTTTCAGCTAATGACTGCTTTATCACTTCACAGCAAAAAGGGTCCACCAGTGGTGGGGAAGATATCCCTCTATTACTGGTCCTTCAGGGTGGCCAAAATCCTTAAGTCAGGATCTGTATATGGCAGCTCCACATACCCTGCTTCCCGTTGGGTAAGAGAGACAAGTTTGTGTTGTTGGAAGGGGTTATTATCCACTTCAGGGGATGGCACCCTGGCTCAAAGAGTTTTCTAGACTAACAGGCACCTGGATTTACTTGGTCCTGGTTTCCTGTTTTAACAACCATTAAAATCTTTTCATGAGACTTTTGCAGTTAATATAATGATATAGTTTTCCTTCTTTCATCTATATATGTGTTGAATCAGAAGCATTTTTTTTCAATTATAAGACCAGTCTGCATTCCTGGGATGAATTTCATTTTGTTGTGATACATTATATCTTACATATAATTCTGGAATCATTTTGTTGCCATTTGCTAAGGAATTTTTAGCTTATGCTTCAGTTTTCTTGCAATATGTATAAAATAATTGTTTGGATTAAAACCTAACATATAAGATAAGCATATATAAATCTATAGTAACATAAATAACTGGAATAAGAAAATTTTGTTTTTTAAATAAAACACAAATTGGAGAGTAAAAACAAATCATTTATCTAATACACTTATAAAATGTGGACGTTAACCCCCATCACACTTGAGGGTAAGCTATATTTAGTGACCCATTTCCAAAGATTATATTTGGAAAAGGAAAACCTAATAACTTTGTAGTGGAGTAGCATGGCATCACTTAACCAAGTGATAATGGTTTATATTATCAGTGATTTCCAGGGGACATCTTGTACTTTCAGATTTGATGTGTCAGGATAGCTATTCATTTCTGTGGTATTATTTCTCAAAAATCAAAACTTAGATAAGGAGGCATTCTGCAGCACCACTAACCAGTATCCCTGGAAACCATTAATGTCAATAGAAAGGAGAAAAATTGAGATGATATCACAGAACAGACATGAGTAATAGGGAAAAAAGATAAATAAGTTCAATGTGATATCCTGGATTGAATCCTGGAACTGAAAGAGATCATTAATAAAAAATCTGCTGAACTCCAAATAAAATCTACAGTTTAGTTAATAGTAATGTAGTAAAATTGGTTTCAGGTACTGAAAAATGTACTATGGGAAAATTAGGAGAGAGGTATACAGCTCTCTGTTCAAAATTTGAAACTTTCCTGTAAATTACAAATTATTCAGAAATTAAAAGTTCACTTAAAAATACTAACAATTCCTCCAACTGAAGATAGCCAATTTTAATATATAACATATCACATACATAAATATACATGCATACATAAGGCACATTGAATAGACATTGAATATGCATTTTCAAAGTTGTTTTTCAGTTACCATTAAATTTTTCAATAATATAGCAAAATAAAGAAGCAAATAATAATCATTATAACACCATAACCAGAGAGAAACAGTGAATGTTTCAGTATTTTTCTCTTTTCATTAGTTATATTTTCACATACTTGAGATCATACTTGTTTGTAAATTTATATCCTGCATTTTAAATTTAATATTGCGTACCAACATTTTCTTGTCATTAAATTCTTGATCAATACCATTTTGTCCAAGGAAATTTCTGTTATTTTAGGAGATTTAACACAAATATATACAAAGGAAAATATTTTTCCAAATAATATGTTAGAATCAGTAAGAAACATTATTGTATAAGAAATAAAGCTATGTGTTTTTTTTTTGTTTTTTGTTTTTTGTTTTTTTTAATTTGCATATGGGCAGGAGGCACCAGGGGTCGAACTCCAGACCTCCAGCACGACAGGTTGGAGCTCTGCCTGCTGAGCCATGGCAGCCACCCAAAGCTATGCTTTTAAATTGAGGAAATCAATTTAAAAAAGGAGATAGAGAATAATCAGAAACAGTTTAGTTTTATTAGGAAAGGTTTCCTTTTGTGGGGAAATATGAGTAGCCCCTGGTAAATTAGAGGCCACTAACTTATCACAGTCTTTTTCACTAATAATAAAGGAAAGGGTCAAACAATTTTTAATGGAGAACAGCAGGATCAAAGACTCTGAAGCAAGATGATCATGATTTCTGTAAAATCTTTTGTGGGCATTCAATAGGGACTGAACTCATGAGTTTATTTGTGAATTGTTTGTGAGTAGTAGGGTGTGACCCGAGACTGAAAACAGCTTCAATCTTAAATTAAGCCTTCTGTTGCATAGCTGGCATCCTTGTATTTTGTAACTTAATAAAATTGTAGTATTTTGGGAGGTGTATTAATTTGCTAAAGCTGCTGGAAATGCAATGTACTGTAAAAGGAATGACTTTTAAAAGGGGGATTTATTAAGCTACAAATTTGCAGTTGTAAGGCCATAAAAATGTCCAAACTAAGCCACCAAAGATACCTTGGCTCCAAAGAAAGGCCAAATGGTGTCTGGGATTTCTCTGTCAGCTGGGAGTCATGTGGCAACTTCTGCTGGGTTCCTCTCCTGGTTTCTGGTTTCTAACAGTTGCAGATCCTTGTGGAGTTCTCTGGCCTCTGCCTGTGTATCTCCAAACATCTGTACCTCTCAGCTCTGAACTGTTTCTCCCTCTCTCTGAGCTTTTTAAAGAATCCAGCAAACTAATCAAGACCCACCTTGAATGGGGAGAGCCACATCTCTAACTAATCAAAAAGTGACACCCATAATTAGGTATGACACATCTGCAAGGAGATAATCCAAACAGTAGCCCTACTCCAACAAATGTGGGTTAGGATTGTAAGAACATGGTTTTTCAGGGGTACCTAAAAGTATCAAACCAGCATAGGATGTGAGACAAGTAAAAAATGTGTCTAATATTGAATACCTCCTTCAAGAAGATAGAAGGGGTCAAAGCACCATGACTGCAATTCCATACCCATCAATTGCCACAGAAACAGTTCAGTCATTTTTGCTGTAAAACTTCTTATGTGGGAAATATATTCATGTATCTTAAGCACTGTGCAGCTGAAATTCATAGGCATTTTTATTTTATGATTTCAATTCCATATGATATCTATATAATTGTATTAAAAATTTTAGTTACAAATGAAAATTATTTAATTCCCAAAGGTTAATTTGGTCAAATTTAAATTGGTAAATGTGGGGTACAGCTGGAATTTATAGCTTTGTACCTTTAAAAACACATTATTCTTTTCTTCCAATATTATTCTCAGTGCACTTTGTTGATGAAGACACAAGCATAGAACAACTATTAATTCCTACTACCTTGATCTTGAGTTTACTTTGACTCATCTCTTGCCTTGTAGGATTATTTTTTATCATGAAAGATGCAAGGGTTATATATGCCCTGAGCCCATTTAAATGTTGGGGTTTATTATTTTCTTTCATAAACAATGAAATACAAATGGCTTGGCAAGAGAATTTGTCATTTTTATGTATTTTCCCATAAACTCTTAAATTTTCTCGTATTGTTTTTTGATACTTTTTCAGAAGAGAAGATAAATCTGTAAAATATTATTGCTTATCAATAACTTGCCAAAATAGTAATTTGTCCAGTTCTTCTGTGCTGAATTAACTCTGTTTAATGTTATCTCCTTCATTATATTTTCTTCTCCTTATCTTTCTTCATACAGTGCCTCCAAAATGTTTGTAACTCTTGCATCACATTCAGTATTTTCAAACTTTTTCTCTATATTATCTTCCTTTACATTAATCTTATTATCTAGTCCTTTCTTCCTTATGATATTTATCTTGTTTCCTAAGAGTTCATTCTTTCCAGTTTTCTCCAGATTTTTCTTTAAAACATTTTCTCAGAGGACTTCTTTTCATAATCATTGAAAGATTGTTAGCTGGACCCATTGAGTCCAGTGTTTTTTGATTGCTGGCTGTATGTCTGTTGACTGTTTGGTGGATTGATTGTTTTTTGGGCTCCAAAATAGTTGTTTTCTGCTTAATTTTCCCTCTTATTAACAGGAAATGAATTTGGATTTTGATCCAATACTTTTCACTCAATTATCAGTTTTAGGCAAGAAAGGTTTAGATCAATAGTTGCACTTTATAATTCACTTCCTTAAGCCTTATGAAAAGCTTTTGTTTGTTTTTAATCTGACCAATAGTTAGAATCGCAGTGACTGTATTAACAATATGTTGAACTGTTGATTTTCACTATCTTACATTATTTTTTAAAGGGAAGTCAGGAGAATTGACACCATGGAACCACTTTTAAACCAGATCCACTTATCCTGACTGCTGCATAATTGATGTCTTCATATCACTAGCAGACTTCCTGGTGAAGAGTTTATCTTAAAAATTTATTATTGTACTTATATACTGTGATTTTCCTTTGCCATAGAGAATGTGTCACTATGTGGTCTGGCATCCAATGTCAAAATGTATGATAAAATATCATTAAAGCTGTATTTTTATATCATAATTCACCACTTAAAATAGCATTGTCTAATTGCTATAGAACAAATGAATTGTTTTGCATGCAAGAAACCATATTGACTCAATATAAATCATAAAATTAACTATATTTCCAACTCATTTCTATTGGATAGAATTATATTTGATCAGTGTAATTAGCATATACATCACTTAGCTGGGCAATTTCCTTAAAATGAGTAATATAATGACATAAGAAACAAATCAAACAACAAATGTCGCTATGGTGGCTAACCCTGAACTGGCAATTACAAAAACACCAGCAATAGGTATCAGTACAGGGAATGCATAGCAATCAGAAGGTATCATAAAATAGGGATAGATTTTATTATTATCGTATGTATCAACTGAATGGCTAGAGAAAACTAGGTAAGTAAGGGCCAGCCTCAATAACCCAAGCAGCTAAAACTAAGAGATTGCATGATAATTATATGGTGGAGAGGTTTGCACTTGACAATATAGCAATCAAAGGCCATGACAGTAAGAATAAAGACTGCAATACCTCCAAAGACAGGAGTAGTAAAATCTATATCATGCACTTACCATAGGAGGTAGTTTTTCTTTCCAACAGAAGGACACCAATCAGTTTGGGTGTCACATCTGTCACAACAGATGACCCTAAAGGATAATTGTCTGAAGAAATAGTTGGTGAAAAAGAGTTGGATTGAATGGAGAAAAAAATCAGGCAGTTTCCCAACAACAAAGAAATGCAACAGAATAAGATGTACACAAAGCAATATATCTGTATGTTCTGGTTATAAGAAAGTCCCAAAAGAATGAACTTTGAGTTGTATCTTTGTTTTTATATATATATATATATAATTTTGTTGTATGTAATAAATGAATTGAATATCTGAAAATAAAGAAAAAATGAATTTGTATAAATATTCACCATATGATAACCAAAATAGATTGATAGGCATGGGAATGATAAAATCCTTTTTATATGCATGCAAGTAAGTTGCTTTATTATGGCTTGTATTATATTTATCTATTTTTAAATAATTGTTTAGTGGGAATAGTGATAATTTTATTCAATTATACTGGCAGTCATTAGAAATATTTTAAATATTAGTTTGTTCATAAAAAACTGTTATATTACTGTTAATTTTAATATAGAAACAAAGTTTAATTTATCTAATACAAAGTAAAACAAAAACTTTTCTTGCATATGATTAAAGGAATATGCCTTATCCTTACAGCCAACATTCTTTTCCAACATGACCTGGTTCACCTCCACAAATTATCTGCACATGTATCCTCAGGAAATGCAAATGTGTTTAAAACCTCCCAATTTGTACAGTTTAATCTGTGAAGTGGGTCCTCTTATTTGCCAGGCAGTTCAAACACTGTCAATTGATCATGCTAAACTAATGTAGACACAGTTAAATTAAAAAGCAAAAACTGGTGGAAAACTATGTAGAAAAATTCAGAATTTCAAGTAATACCAAAGTTGTGAAAAATAATCAGCAAACTCATTCACCTCTATTTTCATTTTGCGTGTGAGGGATAATTTTTAAAAATTTAAATTAAGATTAATTCACATTTGTGATGGCAATCAGTAAATGGTAGATCTGTTGAATTGCTCAAGTATTTTTAAATTGCCTATATTTTATTGGCTTTTGCTAGAAATTTCATGTGTTGGCATGTGCTGGCTCTGGAAATTGAACCTGGATCTCCAGCATGACAGGTGAGAATTCTGCCACTGAGTCACTGTTGGATCATCCTAAATTTTTTCTTCTTCCTTTTCTTTCGGTGCATGATCTGGGTATCAAATCTGGGTATCCCACATGAAAGGTGAATATTCTACCACTGAATTACCCATGCACCCAAATTTCATGTGTTTCTAAGCACAATTTAGCCAAGAAAAATCAGTAAGAGGAGATGACACAAAAGGTGATTCTAAGACAAACTTTGTGGTCAGTTTACACTCAGTAGTTATTTGCTGAATTAAATGGATGAAAGATTCACAAATCTATCTCTTTTGCATCTTCTATGCAGTCTTGGAATGCATTTGATGAAAGGAAGAGAGAATGCAGAGTAAAGAAAATCGATTCTAAGAGATATTTCACACACTGATAAGGAATTAGGGACCCAGTGGACTACAAAAACATATCTTCTGCCTTGTTCTGGATCTAATGTGGCTGTTATTTGGATCCACTAATTATCTATTTAAAAATATGGAAGATTGTTAGCTTGTTTATTTAGAAATCATCAACCCCAATGATACACAAATTCAGAATCTATGTCTGCAAAATGATTTTAGATGTCAAACAGGTTAATAGATATGGCACTTAAAAGCAGTCCATACTGTTAAAAACTAATTCTATTTTAACCAATTCTTTTCACCAAGCAGAAAGTGTCTGATTCTACTATGACTTTAGTATAGCTACAAGGCTTCCAAACTTCCATTTTAAGTCTCATTTAATAAAGTGTTTATTTATTTGCAAACCAATGAATATATATGTATACTAGCCTAAAATTTAAACACCTAAGACGTTAGTAATCTATAGATGTTTAGAATGTGATTCCATTTGTAAATAGAGTTCAATGTTTTGTAAACAGCCTAATCACTGTATACATATACTCTGAATGTACAATCAGTTTATATATTATCTAATTTATACCAGTAACTCTCATTAGGATGCATTCTGCTTGGTTCCAGATGAAGTATCATAAATTACAAACTAATATTTCTTTACTGTATTTGAGAATAGCTCTGGCTCAAGTGCTGTTACCTTCAGCAGTTTATTTTCATCTTACATATGTTTACATGGGTAAGACATGTATGCATATGTTTTTTAATTTGTTGAAATCTAAAACAATCTGTTGCTAGTACCAGATGCACAAATTTGCTGAGCAAAGTTATCTTTCCATTCTATTCAATATTCATATTTCAGTTGATTATATTGTCCTAATTGGAGATAAACACTGGGACCTTAAATTAAAATTAAATTCTACTTGTATAAATGTTTTTTTATTCATACTATTTTGCTGAAGATTCTATGCAAATATAAATTGCAATCTCAGTCTACATAGTTTGAGAGCTATTTTGGATCCTATGACCCTTTAATTGTTGAAGAAAAGTGATGCATCATTTCAGGGTAATTCAAAGAGATATTGACCTGTACAGCTATTTTTTTAAACAAACAGGGGCTGCAAGGGTAGTTCAGCAATAGAATTCTCACTGGCCATGTGGAGACCCAGGTTTGAATCCCAGGCCATGCACTTCCCAAACAAGCAAATAAACAAAAATTCAACAAATGGTGCTGCCTTAAGGGGATACTCACATGGAAAAATAATACATACAGAATACAAAAAAAATACATAAACAGATGTTTTATTTATCTAGGCTCTGTTTTTATCTTTCTGAATTCATTGATTCTTAAAACTGGCTTTAAGCAAGGGCCTGAACCTGAAAAACTAACAAGGACTGTGTAACCCAGCATAAGATGGTACTTTAAATTGTCCCAAATTACTTTTCACTTAATAAAAACAATGGATTTCCACTAAATCCTGAAATTCTACATCAGATTGGACTGCCCAGTACATATAAAAGCTCCACTACTGTGCAGCTTAGAAGTTCTCTTGTGAGTAAATAGTGGCTATTTTCATAGACTTCTCAAATGGCACATCATTACCACCTATCTCTTACAATACCAAAACATGTTGGAGAATAAAATGTGCCTTTCTACTTACATAGTGTCATATATAATTATAGCTACCAAATGCTTTTTTATCTTCAAGCATATTTAAGAGTTTTTATAAGAGCAGAGCAGAAAGTTTGAGTATATAAAATTCAAATATTAAGTCTTTCATGCAAATTTACCTCCTTACATGAAAGATACTACATAAGTTACATTTAAATGTGCCACATATATTTCAAAAATCAGGTTTGTTTAAAATATGAGGGGGAGTAGTAAGGATGGTTTATATATTCAATTCAAATTGCATTAAAAGCCAAATACATAAGATAAACAGAAGTGAACTTTTCCTAAAAGGAACTGAAAATTCACTAACCTCTCACTCCTCTAGTAGTTAAATTCGACTAAAAAGGAGAAATATGCCTGGACAAAGATACTTTTTCATTTGGTATGTGCAAAAAATGAAAATAAATTTCATGCCACCAAAATAACTGTCTAAATTTTATGGCTGTATAGTCAAAAATATATCATTTTACTTTCATAGTCAAGTCACATAGGGGAAATAAGTTAGCACAATCATTTGAACTGTAGTTACCTACATATTGGGCAGAGATTTTCAGCTTTTGTGCTTCTTGTTTTACTTTTAGCTTTTTTGCCCAGGTAAAACACTTCAAAAGATGCCCTATTTTGAATGGACAATGTGAGCATTTTCCTTTGACTTTAGGCAAATAACACAAGTTTCAATGGCATTAAGAGGAATAGTAGATACCAACATGTTCTTCATTATCTTTGTTTCTTTGTGCTCAAGCTCTCTGATATCTTAGCAACTAAAATAACATGATGGCTGAGAATAGTCCTCACCTTCTTGGGATTGGGAGGCTTGTGTGATTTTATCATTTACTTTTAAGTACATGATTCTGGAGTCATTCTCTATTTTAGACTCTAGAACAATCAAAGTCTACTCTACTTGTGTTGAGTTTTCTAGTTTGGTTCTTTTAGGAACTTTTTTATCACTTTTTTTTATCTTCAGCAAGCTAATTCTCATGAAGTTTTCACCATCTGTTGTAATGTGGTGGAAGGGGAGGATTCATTTTATTGCATAAAGTACACTCCAATAGTCATCTAGAGAAATTTTAGGATCTTCCTCAAAAGAATCTGCATCACTCTCCTGTTACAGATGTAGAGCAACATCTTCCTCTGAGAGTTCTTATCCTTTTCATGAAGACTATAATCTTCTGATCCAGAGATATAACTTCAGATTCTACACTGATGTGATCTGAAACTGAATCCCGAGCCAACAAATCTCACTGTGCTTCCTCATTCCAACATCAAGATCCAGATTTGATGAGTCTTTGAATTCACTGCTTCTGCTTCTTTTGCAACATTTCCCTTATTATATTTTGAGCAAGGCTTTCATCAAGAGAAAGGGAAATGGTGTCAATTTGTAGCACACAAGGCCTTGGAAGATGTGGATCTCACTAGATTTTATTAAGTAAAGCAAATATAATGATCAAGATCAGAGTGTTCAACAGTTAACACTAATGCAACAAATTTAATAACTTCATTTTTTATGGGTCAATTTTATCATTACAACTAATACTAACTTCTTATTTAGGAAATGGTCTATTTCTTATTTTACAAATATATTTATGTACCTAACACAAATTGATTTGAAGTTTGTTAGAAATGTAGGCTGCCTGAAACCTAGAGGGCCCAGCCTATCCAGAACTTCAGCTAGTTCCAACTCCCTAACCCCATATTATTGACAGCCACTTCCAACATGAAAAAGATAGCATGGCCATAACCCAAATACCCCTAAAGAGTGGGTTAGAAAGATCAAAGGTGATGATAGAGTTCTTCAGAGAAGTTAGGGTTTAGCAAATGAATATGATTGCTGAATCATTATATCAATATTTCTTTTAGTCTCCAGTATCTTAGAGCAACTAGAAGTCAAAACCTAAAATTGTGGAATTGTGACCTACACCAAACTCTGACATCTGTTTTACAACTAATTGTTGTGCTGCACTTTGTAATTTATTGCTTTTTTGCATGTATGTTATTTTTCACAAAAAAGAAAAAAAGTTGGTTGTGATGATAAAAAATATTTATTTCTTCTAGCCTCCTATATTCTGGAGCAGGTAGAAGGAAAAATCTGAACGGATGTTATGGAAGCCCAGGACAAACTCTGGGACTGTTCTGTAACTACTTGTTGAAGAGTGCTTTGAAAATTATTGTTTTTTTTTGTTTCTATTCTTTGTATATATGCCATGCTATACAATAAAAAAGTATTTAAAAAAGTAGGCTGGGGTAGAACTGAAACGATTTCATTTCGTTAATTCAAGCCCATGATTTTTAATTAAATAGACTCAGATATATAGAATTTCAGTTCAGAATCACTAAATAATATTGTTCCTACTAGAATCCTGATGGCTTGATTCTCACTGTTTGGTGCTGTATCTGGAGCTTAAGAGCAGAGTTGGTTGGGGAGGGTGTCCTGGAGGACAGCAGTAAGAGAAACTGCTATAAATCTTCATATCACTAGCAAAGAATATGGAAGGTGATAGATTACCAGATCACCCAGTTGGCCTTTCTGAATATTTACATATATTTTGCTGTTAATATAAATATGTGGTCCAGCATTTTCAATTTCAAATCATTCTGAAATAATTTCCTTCACTTTTATCAAAATGTGAATTCCTTAAGTCAAGCTTCTTGCTTTTTTTCTAGATTGTAATTGTGTTGACTCTACAACATCTCTTAAAATTCACCGTGAATTCTGAGAGAACATGCTATTTTGATCACTGCTTTTAGCAGAAGTAAAAGGGAAATGTAAGAAGAATTCTGTACATAGGTGATAAGGATTCTCATTAAAACAAGCAATATTTCCAATGCCTTATTGTCTCAATTTGTAAAATAATTGAAGTCATAAATGGTGAAAGGAAGACATTATAGGCATCTACACAGAAAATGGCTGGATCAGTGGATTAAAGAAAGAAGTAAAAATGTGAAGAAGTGAGAAGCAAACTGAGAATTAATTATTTTGATTCCTTTGTGGTTCTGTAACTATCACCATCTGAATATATAAAGAAAACCAATTATCTAAAACTTGGTAATATTCAGGTATTTGATATTAAGTAGAAAATGTATCTTTATACTTGCTTGATTTTAAAATTCTACTTATGGTTGATATAGAAGTTCAAATATAAAAAATCATGTCAATCTTCTCTGAAAAATCAATCACCAAGTAGAAGTATAGGCAATATTCAAAACTTATTCATGCCAATTTTATTAAACACTTACTTCCTATATATCAAAAATTTTAACAAGGAAGTGAGTTCATGAAACTATTTTTTTATTTCCTTAACATTTGTGAAACTTGAGCTTGGTCACACTTCTTTAAACCTCCTCATCCATGCAATTCAGATATCGTTGTATAACTCAGTTATGCAAAGAATACTGCAAGAAGTAATATGAAATAACAGTCTGTCATTATCAATTCATAACCACACATTAGCTTCCTTTTGCTTTCTTCTTATCTAAGTGAATAAGTAGTTTCTCTAGGTGCCATATACACATATGTAACAATGTCCAAAGAAGATGTAATGAGAAAACAATTTATTACAACATAGATTTAATGAAAATGATCAGGATAAAAGTCAATTTTAAGAATCCCTTCATAAAAATAGTGATAGTTTGGTTATCTTAGGATATTTATAAATTCTAATTACTAGTCTTAATTTTTTCATACAGTATAAAAATTATAATCAGATGGTTATTTCTTTAGTAGTAATACATACAAATTCTGTTGGCCCTTTGGGTTGTGTTATCCAAAAAATAGAATAATTGCTATTATACTTAATGTACAGTTTCTACCATTGTTAAATTTTTTCTTAGTGGTAACAAAACTATAAATTTATTTCAGTTGGCTCAGATGGATCTAGTTCTATTTTGGGATGGCAGATTTCTTAAAAGTTAGGAAATTGTTCATGATTGTAGATTTTATAGTTTAAACTTGGTACTCCATTATAGGAATATGGAGGAAAATATTTAAGGACCAGAATGGAACCCAAAGTTCACTGCAACTTGAAGATTTTATCAAAGTTAGTGTAAATGTTCTCAAATGGAATTTTTTTGTGAATAATAAGCAATTCAGATGTGTTAAAACAATTTTATAATAAATTTTTTTATGCTGCAAGAGAATATTCCTAACTGAAATAAGTGTAAATAGTATAAAACCACCCTAACACATGATTAATGGGACTCTCTCCAAATCAAGATGGCATGGATAATTCATTGACCACCATGTCTGTGTGCCCTTCAAAATGGATTTAAGCTGCCTTGGGAAGAATTCCTCTTAAGATAGTCTGCCAGTTGGTCTCCATTTTCTAAATATAAAATAAATGCAAAAATTACATAACAGTAAGTCAAACACAAGTAGGTTAATTCTCAAAAAAAATTTGGATTTAGAAATTTCTACAGGACTGTAAGTGGAATGGACTTTAAGTAGTCACTAAACCCATCAGAGTTGCAATGAGTATCAGATTTTTATTCCATGGAAAAACAAGCTAGGACTTTTGAATGCAGATTTAGCATCACACTAGCTCAAACTTAAAATAAATTAAGAAGATTTTGTATTTTCTACAAAACCTATAACTGGTATTTAAATCGTAGGAGTCATCTATTTTATGTCCATGCCTGAGAGAAGTTTGTTTTGATAGAGCAGAATATAAATTTATGATACCACAAAAATTAATACCTTTGAATGTTCTTAGAATTTATTCCCTGAGGCATTTCTAAACATGATCTTGCCAAATGTCCTTAAGCTACTGGTCACAGTAATGCACTTCATTCCTCTAGATGCTTACTTTACAATTTTGAGTTAGTCTGAGTTAGGCATTGCTTATCTGGACACCTCAAAAAGCAATCTTTAGACACAGTTCAGGAAACCCTGTGATTCTGTACCTATCTATCTCACTGAAGAATAGGGGAAAGGTAATATGGCCTAAAGAATTATTAGGAGAGCTATTTGGGAAAACTGAGTTGATGAAGGGCAAGGAATCAAAGACAAGGATTTATTGTTCAAAAAGGATCATTTTTAAGGATTGCATAGATGTGCAGCAATAGATAGACTGATAAAATTAGTGACCTGGAAAATAAACTGGACTGTTTATTTATTTCCAGGGACTAGCATTACTGTAATAGATGGTTTGGAAATGGAAAAGAAAAGAAATAAGAATAAACATTCCCCTCCTTTGCATATTAATGTAGAAAACAATATATTATTGAGTGAAAAAAGGAACTCTCAGAGGAAATCAACACTCAAAGGAGAGCAAAGCTTTTATTCTCTTTACAATTAGATTCTTTCTACCCACCACTGCACAGCTACAATTATATAGCCTCAGCTCAAAATGCACACACAGAAGTCTACCAACGTCTCACTACTATGCACAAATCTGTACATTTAAAAGTTCTCTTCACACAGGAAAACCTTCAGGAAATCAATTTATTATAACATCATATCTGGCTCAAAATAATAATAATAACATTTTATTATGACATCCTCTAAGTTCATTACATCAGTTAATCATGACCATGATGCATATTTTGAAATGTCTTTTTACTTCTATTATGCTAATGAGAATGCTGAAGCTTCTACAGGTTAGAAACTATCCAAACAGCTAATAATCACAGAATCAGGATCCTGGTTTTTTGTAACTGAGAACAGAAAGAAATTTCTAATTTTAGTACTTTTTCCAGATGTTGAATGTTAAAACTGAGTAAATGAAGGATTCTAACGTTTCAGAATGAAGGGTATCACAACCCAATGTTTGACTGGCCTTGCATTTTATAATAATGGCTGATGTTGACCACACTTCACTTAAATGGTCCTGTCTTAATACAGAAAAGGAGGTAGCTGATCATACTTCTAACCACTCTTCTTCCACAAACACACGCACAGATATTCCTTATAAGTATATGCAGGTGCTCACATACAGATCCAATTCCTGATTCATGTCTTTTCTTTCCACCATGGTCTTCTGAGAGTTCATTTTAATTCTTCTCCTCCCAAATCCCCTTCCAATATCTTTCTGTTCCATATATTATCTGAATTTATTTCCAAAAATGAGATTATTTGGTAATTTTTCTAAATGGAAGAAAGTAGCAAGTTTGCACATATTTGGAAAGTAAAAATGCATTCCTGAAGAAATAAAACTGAAGATGGAATTAGATTCTCTTCTAAAATCTGGAAGTCCCAGAATGGCCAGAGAAGCAATAACAGAATCAGATTCAAATAACATATTTTAAATAGTTGTACTGAAGTGTCATTCCAATTCAAAAAAAACTTGCATAATGAATATATTGTGAAAAGTTCTGACTTATGTATATACATATAAAAACATCATCATAATGATAAAATGAATATACCATCACTCTTGCAAAGTTTCTTGATTTTGTCCTTTGTAATTCTAACTTTCCACCTGTTTTAGTTTCTACACTGCTAAAACACATACCATACAATGGGTTGGACTAACAACATGAATTTATTGGGTCATGGTTGTAGAGCTATCTCTGGAGATGGATATTTTCCAGATAGCTGCCAATCTTTAGGGTTCCTTGCTTTTCAGTTACACAACAATATACATGGCAACATCTCCTCCTTTCTCTTCCTGTTTCTGTTGACTTCCAGCTTCTTACTTCTCCTGTGGCTTCTCTTTATGGGACAAATTTCCCTTGCTTATAAGGACTTCAGCCATATTGAATTAAGGCCAACCTCATTAAGATTGGGTACAGCATTACTAGTAACATCTTCAATAATCCTACACATAAAAATAAGCTCACAGCCACAGGACCAGGGGTTGTTACCTGAAAATACCATTTTTAGAGGGCATGATCTGACCCCCAACACTGCTCCTCTGGCAATGCTCAGGAAAATACTGATCTGCTTTCTGTCAATATGGATTAATTTGATTTTTTTAGAATTTTGTAAAACAAAACACAGTATGAACTGTTAGATGAGGAACGGATTTGAATTCTTTCACATAAATTATGTATTCTGAGGTTCATTCATACTGTGCATATATCAATACTTTTTCTTTGCTGAAGAATTTTCTGAGGTATGAAAAGGCCACATTTTCTTCATGCCCATTTCCCACTGATGGACATTTTCTTGAGTCCATATTTTGGCTATCACTGATAAAGCTGCTTTAAGTGTTCATGCACAAATATTTACGTGGAAAAAACTGCTGTATATGTACCCAGATCTTAGAAATAACTTTGCATATTTATGTGACACCTGAGACTCAGAGTTAGAGCAGTTGGATTTCTGGTCATACAGGAAGTGTTAATTTAATATTTTAAATAACTTTCCAAACACTTTTTCAGAAGTGGTTTTGCATTTTACATGCCCACAAACAACATATGAGAGTTTGATTACTCCACATACTAACCAACACTTGATGTGATCAGTCTTTAATTTTAGCCATTCTAATGAATATGCAACAGTATCACTGTAGCATTCATTTGTATTCACCTAACACTGAACAGTGTCTAGCACCTTTTCTCACACACTTATTTTCAATGAGTTTATAATAGTTGATAAATTATTTGTTCATATTTTATTGGGTTGTTAATTTTGTTTTTTTGAGGCTTTCAGAGACATTTACATATTTTGAATAGTTTTTAAATACCTATATGATTTTAAAATGCTTTCTTTCTGAGTGTAACTTGATCATTTGTTATGTTAACAATCTCATGCTTTTACCAAAAGTTTTCATTTTGGTGAAGTTCAATTTATCATTTTATTTTATTTATTTATGAATCAGACTTTCGTATCATAGCTGACAACTATTTAGTAATCCAGTAGTATGGAAACTTTCCTCTATGTTTTATTCTAAATAATTTATTTTTATTTTTCATAAATATCTATGATCCACGTTGAATGAATTTTTTTAAATGGTATGAAGTATAAATATTTTCTGTGCATATGAATGTCTAATGATTCCACAACCATTTGTATATATGCTACCATTTCTCCACTGAATTCCTTACATTTCTTTACATGTATTTCTGGACTTTCTAGGATGTACCATTAATCTAATTGTTCATCTTGAAATGCCATACTGATTTGATTTTTTTGTTTTATAGTATAACTTGTAATCAGGCAGTGTAATTTCACCAAACCAGTTCTTTTATAAATTTGGGTGGGCTGCTCTAGGTCTTCTTGTTTCATTTAAATATTAGATTTAGTTTTAAATTTTGGGGAGGAAAGGCCTACTCAGACTTGGAGTGATTGCATTGCGTCTAAGGATTAATTTGGAGGAAGTATTAGCATCTTAATAAGGTTGATGCTTCTGCTCTTTCAACACAGAATTTCATTCCATATATTAAGATATGCTTTAGTTTCTTTAGGCAAAGCTCTGTAGTTTTTAAGAGGATTTGTGCTGCACATATTTTGTCACATTTACTTTAAGTATTGCATATTTTAATGTCTTTATGAATGACATTTAAAAATTCAATTTTTTGCCTTGTTCCTAGTACACAAATTACTTATTTTATACATTTATCTTCTGTCCAAAACTCTGCTATACTCCCTCGTATATAAAAAATCCAAACAGTTAGCTTTAATGGAGAGCAAGAAATAAAACCATGTCTATTTTTACAGGTGATATTATTGTGTACAGAAAGTAATAAAAAAGTGAGGAAAATTTACAATAGTTGCTATCAGAGAAATTCTGAACTAATATAGTGATTTCAGATGTATTATAGTCTCACATTTTCTGGAAATAATTTTGTAGAATTGATATTATTTCTTCTTTAATATTTAGTAGAGTTCATGAGTTAAGCTATATGGACAAGGGGTTTCCAGTTGGAGAGATTTGAAAATACAAATTCAAAATTTTTTAAGATATATACAGAGCTTTATATCTGTGTGTGTGTGTATAGATATATATGTTCATAATACAGCTTTTCCTCTCAAAATGAAACTACACTTTATGGTCTTTAATGACAGTGGAACCAGGAGAGAGTTCCAATTGTCGAGCCTCTAGACTAATTGGTCTAGGCAGGAACTCAAGGTTGGCAACTGGGAAGCTCCATACCAAAGGGGCTGCAGATCCTCATGCAAGTGGTCCTAATACCTTTATGTTCCCTTAGCATTCACCAAATTGTTATCACCCAAGTAGACTTGCTGCCAAATGTGCATAGAAGTCAATGTTTTGACATCAGGATTCCAAGAAAATGAAGAGTTTATTGCAAGGGAGCCCACCAAAGAGATAGGAGCAAGCTCAAATCTGTCTCATCGAGCTATAGAGGATTGGGACATTTTGATGCATCTTGGAGGGGGGTGGCTTAGGGAAATGGGAAAGGAGGGATTGAGATGACATAGTTCAAGAAAGAGAGTTAAGTGGAACTGCGCTATTACATATCATTGTGAGTTCATAAATTGCATTTCCAAAATGGCAGCGTAATGTGTTGTGTGGGCATAATTTTTATTATTATAATTAAATATAGGCAAGAGTAGGTAAGGGTTTCTTCTATTTAAGCATGCCCAAATGGTGATGAATGGAATTCAGTTATTCTGCAGGGGAAGAAGAAAACAAGAACTTATCTCTAAATGAAGCAAGTCTCTCATTAGTAATCATAAGGAGGTGGGTTTTCTAAGAAATAGAAAGGAAAACTTATTTTAAGCAAGTAACAGAAAATTTCTCTGAAAGTGAGCTAGATAGCAATGGTTTCAAAAGTGGTCTTATCCAAAAATTCTTTGCCTGATACAAGGATGTGGAGATTTTCTTCTGTGTTTCATCTGAAGTACTTTTTTATTTTTTATTTTGTGTAAACACCCATAATACACTTTCAATTAATGTATATATAATGTGTGAGCTACAGGTCAAGGCTTATTTTCTGTGTATGGGTATCCAATTGTTCCACCAACATTTGTTGAAAACACTATCTATTCACCACAGAGTTGCCTACAGTCTTTGTTAGATTTACTTGACCATATCTGTGTGGATCTACTTCTGGATTCTCTAAGCTATTCAACTGATTTTGTAACTGTAGCTTTATAATGTTTTGCAATCAGGAAGTGTAATCTCTCCAAATTTGTTATTTTTTAAATTTTTGTAGGCTAAACTAGATGCATTGCATTTCCATGTAAATTTTGAATTAGATGTTAAATTTCTAAAAAAAAAACCCTAAAAGCTAGCTTGGATTTATTTGGGAGGATAGCATTGAATATAGAAATCAATTTTGTAGTTGTGCAAAGGTATTTTTAAATATTTAATTGCCTCATTTATGATTACAGTGTTGTTCCATTTATTATAGTAATGTTTAATTTTCGCTCTTAAAGTCACATAATTCTCAGTGTAGATGCTTTACACATATTTAATTAACTACTAATAGATATTAAGATTAATGTATTAGGTATTGTTATGCCTTTATAATAGCATTTTAAAATCACTGCCTGATAATTTGTTAAAAGTAAGATCTTAAAAAAAATTTTTAACGAAAAATCTCTATAATCAATTTTTATACATTTATTTCACTTTCCTCAAATCTACTAATCTCATTTATTTTTAAAGAAAACATCATCCAGATTAAATGAGAGAAATAAAACTGTCTGCATTTACTGGTAACATGATTGCCTAAGAATTAAATCCTAACTAATGTAAAGAAAATCCCTTATATTTTATGAGTATCAGAGAAATATTGGACTAATAGAATGAACTGTTACATTCTCTTTTGTTCCTTTTGCTGGGACTGTTCTGTAGAATTGGTATTATTTCTGTTTTAATGCTTGATAGAATTTATATAAACAGTTATATGGACTTGGAGATTCTTTGTGGGAACATTGAAACAACATATACAATGTCTTTAAAAGACATAAGACTAATTAAATCACTATTTATTTTTCATGTGCTTTGTAATTTATATCATTAGAGAAATTTTCCAAATCTAAGCCTTTAAATTTATTGTCCTTAATGTGTCAATAATATTCCCTTATTTTCTTCTTAAAATCTGTACAATGCATACTGATATCACTGTCCTTAAGAAATAAAATGTTTGGTAATCAGTGATCTAAGTGCCCTAGGTATCAGCATGTATGAAAATAAAAACAAATTAAATCCAAATAATATAAAGACAAGGGTATAATAAAGATAAGGAAGCAGCTCAATGACATAAATGATGGTTCTAAATATAGAATATAAAAAAAACAAAAGTTGGTTTTATGAAAGAATTAATATAATTCAGAAGTCTTCAGCATGATCACTCAAAAAAAAGATAAAAAACACAAATTACCTATATGGTGGAATTCTTATGTGATGATGTTAGTAGTGCAAAATTGTAAAAAAAAATACCTTGACATACTCTTTGAGGGCATCTACTAAATCTATCATAAATCATAATCCAAATATGCTACTATATATTTATTTAAAATACTACCAGTTTGCATGATTATCAGCAAAGTATCATCAATAAGAAGTAGTTAGAGGTTCATACCAGATTTTAGCAGAGAAAATGAGAATCATGAGCACATGGTCACACTTCTACTATGTCTGCTCTTCCTTACAATCAATTTCAAAGATCAGGTGAGTAAATTAATCTCAAAGAGAGACTGATAAATTATCCTTGGACTTAAAGTGAAAGTTCATATCCACTTCAGTTTAGACACCCAGTGTTCTTCTGAATAGCAATCTCTTTGATGGCAAAGGTTTTTCCTCTGACCCCTCTTCAAGAAGTGCTCAACCCCTATGCCATACACACATTCAGATACTTTCAGCATAAACATCCAAGCATGTCACCTAGACACTTTATTTTAAAAGTCCTCATATTCTTTGCATAAGTGGAACATTAAACCAAATCAAACATAAATATTGAATAGCTAATAAGTCAGATCTAATATCCTTTGGAATAGAAATAAATCATCAAAAGAGAAGATGTTGACACTAAAGGCAAACACTGCTGCCAATGTGGATTTTCCTCAATCTATAGGCTGTAAATCAGAATGCTGTGTGGAATTCCTGCAAACATTCTATTGAGATATAACAAGTGCCAGGACAGGGATTAAAAATCTGGAGAAATGGGAACCAAAGCACAAAGTTAGAATGGTTCATGTGCTTTATAAAATGTGGGGGTCAGTATTAATTGGGAAAGTAGTATTACCTTGACATAGGAAATATTAACTAAAAGGATGCAAAAGTCTGATAAATCTGATAGATTTCATTCTCCCCTTTGTTTACACTTGGGGATACATGTTAAGGTGTTGTTCTTCCAGACATCACTTATTTCATTATTCATTAGTAATTGTTAGTGACATAAGAAATGTTTGCACCTGTGAGAAAGGTTATGCACTAAAACAAAGAAAGTAGTTGTTATATTTGAATACTTCTAGACATTTTTTAAATGAAAGCTACATGTTGCTACACCATGAGCTTATTAAATGTAAGGTTTTATTTTTCTCTTCTCTAAATAATGAAATACAAATAGTCTGGTAGTAAAATGTCTCATGATCCATACCTTTCCCTCAAGTCTTTAGACTTTGCTATAGTTTCTTGTGATGGTTTTTCCAAGACAAGTTAAATCTGACAATAGATTTTCTCCTTTATTAGTAACATGAAAAATAATAATTTTTTACTTGCTTTCTACCAAAACAGTAGAAATTTTATCTCCATCATTATTTTTTCTCATCATTTATCCTTTTTTCTCATCATTTATCCTTCTTCATGTAGTACCTCCAAAATGAGCATATATATGTACACTGAAACACTTTCTGTATTTTAATTACTTTCTTCTTCATGTAATCCTCTTTTCTATGCCCTTCTCACTTATAAGAAGTTTTCTGTGTCCTAGGAAATAATTTTTTAGAAGTGACATTTTTTCTAATTTTCTTTTGATTTCCTCAGGAAATCTTTCCCTAAAGTCTCATCTACAGGATATTTACAAGATAATTTGCTTTATGTATTTTATCACAATGCTTTCTTCTCTCAGATTTCTGTGTTTATAGACCACATCTTTTTTTCTAATTTTTTGCACATCATTTTTCATGCTAATATGAAATGTCTTTGTCTCTGGAACTTATGGCTAACAATTTACTCTCCAATTTTAGGTAGATTGGGGTGGGTCAACATTTACATTAAATAATTCAGTTCCCTAAGCTATATGGGAAAACAATTTCAACTCTGGTCAATATGTGGAACACCATTAATTTTGTAATCAGCATTATGAATTATTGAGTTTCAAACTATTTCTCTTGCTTTTTTTAATGGGAATTCAGGAGAGCTGAATTCCAGTAAATACTTTAAGTCAAATGTATCATACTGGATTACCTATTGATCAAAAAAAGGATGTATAGATAAATATCAAAAATAATTTAAAATTTATTACTTAAACTCTAGATTTAACTTCTCCATTAAAACATAAATTTTGTAACCTATCAACTTGTGAACTTCCTAGCAACCTGAACTTTTAGATAAAACTGACAGTAATTTTTTCATTAAAATTCACTATTCAATATGACATTGCCTTAATTGTTTAGACTCAGATAATTTTTTACAGGTATCCTTCAGTACTATCTCACTACATCACAAAATCAATTATATGTGTGAATTGCTTTTGTATGGTAGAATTAATATTTGATTTGTAATTACAGGAAAACTGTAAGTCCTATTAACCTCATCTATTGCATTCATAATAGCAGTAAAATAATTAATCCCTGGCTTTCTGATTCCACATTAATTGTATGCTTACTTTGAAAATTACATTTGACACCAAATTTTTCTTATGGCATGTTTCATCTCTGTATTTCTCAGAGTATAGATTAAGGGATTGAACATAGGAGCAATGATAGTGTAAAACAGTGCAAATATTTTATCCTCAGGGTAAGTGTTAGGTGGTCTAAGGTAAGCAAAGATTGAAGGCCCAAAGAATAAGACAACCACTGTGATATGAGACCCACAGGTAGATAGGGCTTTACAAATTCCTTCAGCTGAATGATTTCTTAAAGTTAACAATATAATGACATAAGAAACAAATAAGACAACAAAGGTTACTAAGGTGACCATACCTGAATTGGCAACCACAAGGATGCCTGTGATGTAGGTATCAATACAGGCAACTTTTAGCAGTGGGAAAATATCACAGAAATAGTGATCAATTACATTTGGACCACAAAAAGGCAACTGGATTGTCATAAACAATTGAGGGAAGGAATGGACAGCCCCTCCAGCCCAAGCAGCTAGGATTAGAAGATTACATCTTGTCCTGTTCATAATAATCATGTAGTGCAGAGGTTTGCAGATAGCAACATAGCGATCAAAAGCCATGGCAGTAAGAATGAAAACCTCAATGCTTCCAAAGAAGTGCACAGTAAAGACTTGTAACATGCAATTATTGTAAGAAATCGTTTTTGTCCCCACCAACAAGTCACTGATAAGTTTGGGTGTAACACTAGAAGTGTAGCAGATGTCCATACAGGATAAATGGATGAGGAAATAGTACATGGGTTGGTGAAAAAGGGAGCTACATCGAATGGAGACAAGGATCAGAAAGTTTCCTGCCAAAATGGAAATGTAACAGAATAAAAAGAGCACAAAGCAAAATACTTCTATGTCTTGGTCATAAGAAAGTCCCAAAAGAATGAATTCTGAAATATTGTTTTGACTTTCCATATATTTCAGTTTGTTCATATTGTGCACAAATGAGTTCAATGTCTGAAAAGAAAAAAAAACATGAAATTGAAAAAAATTGACAGTGTGGTCACAATATAAAATTTATCACAATAATGGGCAGACACAGTGAATATTAATATTAATTATTCTTTCCTTATTAAATTATGTTGCTTTTTCTTTTATCACATCTCATCTTACAAAAATATTTTGAAATCATATAATAGGAATTGTTATGTATTTTGTACCTTTGGACTGATAGATGTTAAAGTATAAATGTAATTTGAGAATCAAGAATACATTTTCTTTCTATTATGCTGTTTAGAAAACAAATGTTTTAGTAACACAATAAAAATAAAACAGATTTGAATATTTTTAAATGTACTGCCTTAGCCATAGAGTCATCTTTCCTTCTTTCAGTATGAACTGGAAAATACAAATGTTTAAAGCACCCAGTTTACATTGGTAAACTTTAATTTGGTAAACCTACTGAGAAAATTATTATCAGGCACAGAGTGTTTAGCAGTTAACTGTTGCAAAATAATACTGAATAATTAAAGAATGGCTCATAATCCCATCTTTTATTTATTATGACTGATGCCAATTGATTGTTTTTGAAATGGTATATTGTTAATTGTCAAATATAACCATTTACTAACAATAAATTTATTTAAAGATAATTGTCATATATGTAAGTTGTTTAACTACTTAAACAAGTTCACTCAGGTAATTTAAGTCCATGATTTCTAGTAAAAGTGAGTTAGATTACAGGAATCTCAGGGAATTTTCAGAATCCATATATGATATACTGTTGATACCAGAAGATAGATATCTGGATTCTTTGTTAGTTTGGTTTTGTGTCTCATGCATAAGAGTGTCATGGGGTACTGCCCTGGGAGGAACTTCTGTGAATCCTCAATTCAGTTGAAAAGATTATGGAATTCCTTACATTACTAGATAACCCAGTCAGTTTTCCTGAATCTTTATGTAAAGCTATAACACGGAACCATATAAATTAGAATTCTCAATTTCTAAAACATTTTGATGTAATTATACTTCATTTTTTCCAAAATTCTACATTCCTTAGTTCACAATTCTTACTTGTTTAATAGATTATGATGAATATTTAATCCACAATAGCTCCTAAAGTCCCATCCTGCAATCTGAGGGAACATGCTATTAAGATCACTGCTGTTAGCAGAAGTAAAAGGGAAAAGTGATTAGTTTCAGGTGAGAAGAATATTTGTCATTAAAATGTACAATAGTCTTGACCAAATAATCGGACATCAAAGTGCCTATTAAAGAATTGAAAACATGAATGACAAAAGAATGAAATAGAAAGATAGAGAAGTGTAAAATAAACTGTGCAGTAGTGAAGGATGCACTCACTGCTTTATCTCCTTAAACCCCATTTTCCTTCATTATACAAATAAGAAATTATTATATAATTCAGAACTATAAGGAATAAATGAAGTAATATGAAATACCTTAGTATCATATGTGTCTCATGCCACAAGCCTTGTTTCACTTATTTCTTCTTTGATTAAGCAGTTTAACAACTACTGAGATTCTCCTGTAAATGTGCATGAGTAATTCCAATAAAGAAATAATTAAGAACAAAAGATAAAGCACAAAATAGAATTAATGGGTGACCAAGTGAATTTCAATATCTACAATCCATTAGTGAATAAACAGTCATTTTAGTGATAGATTGTCTATCTTACTCAATCTTAGGCAATTCCTAACACTAATTACTAGTCTGATTTTTGTCCTATAAATGTATAGATACAGTAAATTATGACTTCACTTCTTTGATAAGTTGAAAAAATAATCTACAGGTCTTTTTGTATATGGTATAGAATAATAAAACCTGATGTTCTTAGTGTTAAGTACAATTTCCATGAAAGTTCAATTTTCTCCTAGTGGTATCAGAATATACTATCTTATAAACCTACCTTAGTTGATCTGATGCATGTCATATATAGGAAGGAAGTTTTTTTGAAACAGCAAAACCTTCTTATTTTTGATAGCAAATATAAACATGATATTCCTTGATAGGAATATTGTGGAAGATATATGAACACTCGAGTGGGACTCTGAAGTTTACTGCCAGCCTGAAATTTTTAATAATGTTAACTCTACTCTTCTCAATTAGAAGTTGGCTTGTTCATAATGCACTGAAGACCAAGAAGTCCGAATGGCTTTGAGGTTAGATTTAGGTTACATTAGAAAGAATTCCTCCTGAGATATTCACTCTGCTAGTTCTTCTTCATTATCTGAATCTGAAATAAAGGTGGAGAACTATAAACCAGTGACAAGCAAAACTAGAATAATTCTCAAAAATACTTTTGAAATTTCAAAATGCCTTAGAACCTTCTATAAGTTTGCAAAGAGAAGTGGATCTTCACTCCATGGAAAAGCAAGCTAGAACTTTTGAAAGCAGATTTAACTTCTTCATACCAGCACAAACTAAAATAAACAAAAAGAATTTGAAAGACCCACAAAAAACTAACACAGGTGTTTAAGTCCTAGGAGTCATTTATTTTAAACATGAAAGAAATTTTGTCTGGAAGAGCAGAATATAAACCTGTGTCAATGCAAAAAATAATAGTTCTTTGAAAGCTCCTAGAGATTATATTCCCAGAGACATGTCTACCTGATCTTCACCAAGTATCCCAATGCCTCTGACCATGGCAATTTCCCTTTTGAGCCTCGGCATTTCCTTTATAGCTTTGACTTGGCCTGGCTCTGGTATTGATTCCCTGGAGAGCACAAGATGCTACCATCAGATCCAGAGCAGTTCAGGGAACTCTGTGAGCTCTGTGCTAAGCTAGTTTACCAGAGAATGGAAGAAATATAATATAACCTGGATTGGATGGATTGGCCTGTATTAGTCAAGAATAACTGACAAAGATAACTAAAAACAGGCATCACAATCCAAACATGGATTTTATATTTTAAGTGTAAGTCTAATACCCATTCTGAATTAATTTTGTACCATGAGTGAGGTATGAGTACTGATGTCCAATTGTTTCATAATCATTGGTTGAAAAGTCTATAGTTTTTTCACTGATTCCCTACTTCACTTTGCTGAGACTTATTTGAGAGTGTATGTGCAGGTCTACAATTATAATTTCTACACTATTCTATTGACAACCCATCTAATTTATGAAAACCATGCTATTTTGATCATTGCAGCTTTATAATATATCTTGATATCAGGTATTATAAATTCTTCAAGTTTTCCCTTTCTAAAATCTGGGGTACATTTTGTATCTACTACATCTCCATATAAATACTAAAAGAAATGTGTTAATTCATGAAAATAATTCTTAATTAGATTTTGTCTGTGATTGCATTGACCTAGGGATCAGTACAAGAAGAGTTGAAATCATAATAAAATTGAGACATCCAATCCATAAAAGCAGTATTTCCATTAAGGTCTTCTATACTCTCAGCATATTTTATAATGTTCCATGTACATGTCTTTCACCATGTTATATCACATTTATCCTAAGGATTTCATATTTTTTATCTATTATAATTGACTTTTTGTTGTTGAATTTTGTCCCCTTCCCCTTCAATATATGTTCTATCCTAATGCCTAGTCTTGTGATGTGACCTTATTAGGAAATAGTCTTTGAAGATTAGTTAAAATGAAATTAAACTGGATTAGGATGGTCCCTAACTTAATATGATTTCCTTGTAGGTGGAGAGAAGTTAGAATTCAGAGACAGAAAAAGGGGAAGTCCATGTGAAGATGGAGGTAGAAACTAGAGTGATGCATGTTTGGGCCAAGAAACACCAAGGACTGCTAGCAAACAGAAGCTAGAAGAAGAAAGGAAAGATTATCCCCTACAGGTTTTTGAGGGAGCATTGCCCTGCTATTTGATTTTTTGACTTCTACCTGCAAAAGTGTCAGGCAACAAATTTCTGTTGTTAGAAACAACATAGTTATAATACTGTTATTGCAGCCCTAGGGATTTATGTGAATGACATTTCTGAAGTTGTGTTACTAGTATAAAAACTATGAAAGACTTCTTTTTTGGCATGGGAAGGCTCCAGGAATCAAACCCGGGTCTCTGGCATGGCAGGCAAGAGTTCTGCCACTGGGCCACCATTGCACTGCCCTACAAATGATTTTTAATGGTGATCATAACCTAAAACGCTGCTAACCTTATTGCTTTAAACAAAAACACAGAGATTGGATAGGAAGAAATAAATTTGCCTATAATCAGAGATAATATGATCACCTATGTGGAAAATTTCATTGTATATTATAATTATCAGAAAAATACCTGTTTAATAGAAGGATATTTGGAAGAAGTTATATATAAATGTTATTGTTTTTTCTTTAATAGTTGAGAGTATGAATAGGTGAAACTATCTGGACATGTGGAAGATTTAATATAACAAATTCAATGTCTTTAGAAGATATATCTTTAAAAGATTGTTTATTATTTAATTACATGAAGTTTAATAACTTACATGATTTAAGGAACTTTTTATACTTATTAAGTAGTTGAATTTAAATATCTTAATAAGTGAATAACTTCTCCTTAGTTGTTTAAAATCTATAGACATTGTGGTTTTCATCTGTTATATTGTGTCTTTATTCCCATAAGTTCTGCAATTTGTCTTTTTAAGCTCTCAAGTGTTGCTACCCAAGGACCAGAGCTTGAAGGATATTAAAGAATGATGAGAGAGAGACAGGATCAGGGGTCTGAAGATTAATGACAACAGACAACTTTATTCTTAACCAGATCCTGTTTATATACTGCAGGGTGACAAAAGGCATGCATGCATTTTGTAAGGGAACAGAGTGTTTATCTTTCAGTGCTTTCTTCCTTCATACTTGAGATAACCATTTGGGGTTAACAAACATTCTCTTCTTCCTAGACTGTTCTCCATTAAGCAGATAACAGTCTCCACAGTTTACTGTTGCCACCACCCTGACACCAGCTGCTCCCAACAAATTCTGCAGGTCTTGTTTTAACCCTTGCTCCTAAACTCAAGTTCTTCTTAATGGTTGCCAAATATCTTCTTTATGTCTTTCATCTCTTTTACTATATCTTCCTTCAACTCATTGATTTGATTTAAAAATTTTGTTTGGACATTATCTCATTTGCAGTGTTGATTTGTTCCTTTGGGCCATATTTTCATGCTTCCTAGTATGACTCATGAATTTTTCCTGGAGTCTAGGCAAATAATTTCCCTGATAAATTTATTCTGGAGTTTGTTCTCTCTCTTTTACCTAGGGTTTACTTGTTGGTTGGACTTATTCTCTATCTATTTGTTTTGGTTTGTTAAATCTGCAAGAATACAATATACCATAAATGGGTAAACGAGTTTACAGTTCTAAGGCTGTAAAAAATGTCCAAAATAAGGCATCTAGAGAAAGGTACCATGACTCAAGGAAGGTCAATGGTTCCAGATCATCTCTATCAGTTAAGAAGGCCCATGGCTGGTATTGCTGAGGTCTTTGGCTTCTGATTTCAAACAGATTCCCCAGGGGTCTCATGTGCATCTACTCTCTTCCTCAGCCACCCGAGCTTCTTCAAATATCTGCATCTTTGTCACCTGTGAGGCAACTGTGTTTTCTCCAAAATATCTCCCTTTTTATAGGACTCAAGTAAGCTAATCAAGACGGACTTTGAATGGGTGGTCACACCTCCATCTAATCAAATGGCCACACCCACAAATGAGTGGGTCATTCTCAATGGAAACAATCTATTCAAAGTTTTTGACCCTACCATATTAAATCAGGACATGGTTTTTCTGGGATACACAGCACTTTCAAACCAACACACTGTCTTTTGAACAACCAGTTCAACTTATTCTTGATCTATAGCATAGCTTCTGTTTAAACTGATCAGGATTTAGCTGTTCTTTTCTATTTCTCACTCAGAACATTTAGAACTTTTATTTTTGAGGAGGGCTCCCCAGATAAGATAGATCTAGGTCTCAGGAAGAAAGTGTAATCAATATCAAGTTCCACTGAGGATGAGACTCAGTAGCTTCCTGTGAAGACTTTTTACTCTGTGCTTCTCCTATCCTCATTAACAGTTGATATTTATCAACCACAGGCATAAAGTGGTGTGATGCTGTTAATTCTCAGCAGACACTGTCCATGCCAGAGGTATGGTTGAGTTAGACTCTGAGGTAGAAAGTGGGTTTAAAATGTTTCTGTTTTCCAGCCCCTGGGGTTTGAATTGTCTGAATGAGAGCCATTTCTTGTGGTGGACACTGCCACCAACCACACATGTTTCTTGGGGAAGATATAACCTTTAGGGAATTACCTCCTTCACCTCACTGGCTTCTTTGCAATATTTGAGAGGTTAAAAAAAGGAAGCATGTTAGTCAAGGCCACAGATAAAAAGAATAATTTGTAAATATTATATTTTAGTTTCAGACCACTGTAATAAAGTGGATATTGCAATAAAGTGAGTCATTTATTTTGGTCTCCCAGTGAATGTGGAAGTTATATATACACTATACTGTAGACTAGTAAGTGTACAAGATCATTACATGTAAAAAATACATCATGCAAAAAAATTCAACAAATTGGTGCTGCAATAACAAGATAGTCACATGGAAAAAGAATGAAATGTGACTCCCCATAATAAAGCATAGAAAAAATAAAAATAATTAAAAATTTAAAAAGCAATATGCATACTTTAATTAAAAATACTTTGTAAAAAATAAATGCTAACCATCATCTGAACCTTTAGCAAGTCATGAACTTAGTGCTGTTTGGGGGTCTTGTCTTGATGTTCATGGTTGCTGACTAATCAGGATGGTGTTTGCTGAAGCTTGGGGTGTCTGTGGCAGTTTGTTGAAATAAGACAACAATGAAGTTTGCCACATTGATTGACTCTTCCTTTCACAAAAAATTTCTTGGTAGCATGAGATAGTACATTATACACACAATAGAACATTTAAGATTGTAGTCAATCTTTTAACCCTGCTGCTGCTTTATCAATTAGGTTCATATAATTTTCTAAATACCTTGTTATCATTTTAACAATGTTCATAGCGTCCTTATCAAATATAAAATCTATTTCAAGAAACCACTTTTTTGTTCATTCATAAGAAGCAACTTCTCATGCATTAAAATTATATCATGAGAATGAAGCCATTCAGTGACCACTTCTATTAGTACTTCTTGTGCTATTTTCACTCCATCTGCAACTACTTCTTCAGCTGAAATATTGAATCCCTCAGAATTATCCACAAGGGCTGAAATCAACTTCTTCCAAACACCTCTCAATTTTGATATTTTGACCTTTTCCTAAGAATCACAGATATTCAGAAGATTTTCAATTTACTTTTCCCAGATTCATCTGTGGAATTACTATCTATGACAGTTATAGCCTTATAAAATATATTTTTTAAATAAAAATACATTGAAATTCAAAATTACTCCTTGATCCATGGACTGCAGATGAATCTATTTGCTAGCAGGTATGAAAACAGCATAGTAGTTATCTTTGTATATCTCCATCAGAGTTCTTAGGTAACTAGGTGCATTGTCAATGTGTAGTTCTATTTTGAAAGGAACATGTTTTTTTCTGAGCAGTAGGTCTCAAAAGTGGATTTAATCATTCAATAAACCATATTGTAAGCAGATGTGCTCTAATCTAGGCTTTGCTGTTCCATTTACATAGCACAGAGTAGGTTAGCACACTTCTTAAGGGCTCTAGGATTTTCACAATGATAAATGAACATTGGCTTCAATTTAAAGTCAACAGATTCATTAACCATTAATAAAAAAGTCAGCCTGTCCTTTGAGGCTTAGAAGCTAGGCAATAACTTCTTTTCTATAGCCATGAAGGTTCTA
Source organism: Myrmecophaga tridactyla (assembly GCA_004026745.1). Taxonomy (NCBI): domain Eukaryota; kingdom Metazoa; phylum Chordata; class Mammalia; order Pilosa; family Myrmecophagidae; genus Myrmecophaga; species Myrmecophaga tridactyla. The sequence goes on from PVIY010002037.1 coordinate 46,899, forward strand.
GATGTCATTTTTTCTAGTATAAATCTATTTCATCTACACTCAAAATCTGTTATTCAGTGTAAGCACTTTCATCAATTCACTTTGCTTGGTCCTCTGATTAAATTTTTGCAGATTCTACATCAGTATTTTCTACTTCTCCTTGTACTTTTCTTTCCTTAAACTTCATGAACTAGTCTCTGTTAAATTCAGAGTTTTTCTTACGCAGCTTCATTGCCTCTCTCAGCCTTCACAGAATTGAAGAGAATCAGGGCCTTCTTGTTGGATTAGGATTTTGCTTAAGGGAAAGTTGTGGCTGGTTTGATCTTCTATCAAAACCACTAAAACTTTCTCTATATCAGCAGTAATTCTGGTTTGTTTTCTTACCATTCAGGGGTTCACAGTAGTAGCACTTTTACTTTTCTTCAATAACTTTCCTTTGCATCCTTCACTTTATTAAATGGGGAAAGAGGACCAGCTTTTGGTCAGTCTGGGCTTTTAAGAGCTCTTCCCCACTTAGCTTAATTATTTCTGGCTTTTGATTTAAAGTGAGAGAAATGCAACTGTTTCTTTCATTCTTTCTTTTAGAAACCATCATAAAGTTACTAATTGGCCTAATTTCAATATTATTATGTATTCTAGTTTGAAAGCTGCTAGAATGTGACATATCAGAAATGGAATGACTTTTTAAAAAGGGAAATTTATTAAGTTGCAACTTTACAGCTCTAAGGCCATGAAAATGTCCAAATTGAGGCATTCAAGTAAAGACAACTTGGTTTAAGAAGGCCAATGATGTTTAGGGTTTCTCTTTCAGCTGGAAAGGCACATGATGATGTTTGCTAACTTTATGTCCTTACAGAGGGTTTCCCCAGGGGTGTTTTCCTTCACCATTTACAAAGATTTCTGACTGTCTGATCTTTGATGGTTCTGGCAGCTCTGAAGCTTTTACTAAAATGTTTCCCTCTTAAAGGGCTCCAGTTAGAAACCCCACTTTAAATGGGTAGGGACACATCTTCATGGAAAACACTTAGTCAAAAGTTACCACCCATAATTGGATGGATCACATCTTCATGGAAAAATCAAAAAGGCCCCACTCAGCATGTTGAATGAGGACTAAAGGACATGGATTTTCTGGAGTACATATAGTTTCAAACTAGCACATTATGTCATGAAGAATATGAAGTCTAAGGAGAGGGAGAGATGGGGAATGGTTAGTCAGTGGAACAGTCAGAACACATATAACTACTATTAACAAAGTTCACCATCTTATAAGGGCATGGTTCATGACACCCAAAATTATTATAATAGTAATATTCAAGATATGGGTTTTTGCCTGGTGGGATTACTGTGATCTTCATGATTCTGAACTGATAGCTGTCTTGTTATTGTTGGGCTGTGGTTGCTGCAATTACCCATTTACAGTTATCATTTAGTATGCAAGCACTAAGGAATGCTTTGTTGAGTCATCAGTGTCCTGGATATAGCATTCCCTACTCCACCTCTATAGTAGCATTTCTAGCTACTCATGATAATCAGAGTCAAGTATCCCAGCCAAAAGAGAAACTTTTCTTTCCTGCTGTTTCACTGGCATAAAGAGCACAAAATATTGGTTCCATTTCAGTGTAACCCACATGGTGTCCCCATCAGTTGTCTCATCTTTTCCAGGAACAAGGACATGTACCTTGTTAAATTTAAGACTCTGAAAGTGGGTATATAGGACTGTCAGTAACTAGGACCCCTTCTGTTTCTACCCATTGGATCCCACAATGATATATATGAGGAAAATGGGGATACAGCACACTATGTCAGGCAGGAGGCCAGTGCATATATTGCATACTGAAGACATCAGGATTTCTCAATGGGTTGAATTCTGCTGGTTCCTTAATGGAGTCCTTAATAGGCTTTTATTGTCTTTATTCAGGTAGACTACTTATGGGTGATAAGATACATGGTAAGATAAGTGAATTCTGAGATTATAAGAAAAATTTCACCCATGTGGCAGGCTCCTAAGATTTCATGGGATACATCTTCCACCAAATGCCAGGTTTTTAACTTAATACAGCAATTAACATACCTGCCAATTCCTGATCACAGGTCCAGTTAGCATGATGCCATTAAAATATACTGAAAAAATGTTCAGAAGATAAAATATCTCAAAGATAAAATTAAGAAAAATGAGAAAACAATATTACTCTAGTGAAAGAAATGATTGCATACTTCTGTACTTTCAATGTAAACATGAATTGGTATTGATTTTCCCTATTCATGACATCAAGAAGAATGCATTTACCTAATGGCAATATTTGGCAATATTTCTGGAATCAGACAAAATGCTGAAGGACTAGGAAAAATAGCTGTGATCACAGCCCCACTGTCATCCACCACGATGTGTTTTGTTTTTGTAGAGACTAGACAGGTTAGTAAGATGGAACTATGATGGAGAATATTGCCTCTGCATTTCTCACTCCTTTGGTAGTATCCAAAGCTAAGAAGTGACTTCCAAGATGAAGTATTGATTCTGATTTACTATATTTCTTGGGATAGGTAAAGAGATGTTTCAATAGCCACCATTTGGTCATATCTATCAAATAGGTACTTATTCTACATAATATAAGCCAATAAAAATATGTCAGCTACCAAATACATTCAGAGACTGAGAAACTAACCTGAGGTGAGTCCATAGACCTATGGCCTCACTGTGGAATGAACTTGAACTGAACTCTAATAGCTGGCCTCGGGCCATATCTTCATGCTTCCTACTATGACTCATGATGTTTACCTGGTGTCTAGGAATCTGATGTTTTTTGATTAGTTTATTCTAGAGATCATTTTCTCTCTTTTACTTGGAGTTTTCTTATTGTTTGGCATTGTTCTCTATCTGTCCTTTGATATTCAGTCCAATGTATTTTAGACCTCTAGCATAGTTTCTGTTTAACTGATCAGAATTTTTCAGCTCTAGTTTTTCTGGTTCTTACCCTGTCTATATGGAACCTTTTTAAGGAGTGTCTCTACATATTTGCTTGATCCAATGAGATTTCCCCAGATCAGAAGTCCCAGGTCTCAGGAGAAGTGTGTAATCAGTATCAAGTTGCCTGAGGATGAGACACAGCAGATTATCAGACTTTCCTGTGAAGCCTTTTGACTCTGTGCATTTCCCATGCTCCCCAACAGGTGGATCTCATTAGCTCACAACTCCTTAGCTGTATAAAGTGTGGTGCCTTTAGTTCTTAGCAGACCCTATCCCTGCCAATAGCACAGCAAAGACAGAGGATGAGGTAGAGTTTGAATTTAAACTGTTTCTGTTTTCCAGTCCCTGGGGTCTGAATTCTCTGAATGAGACCAGACATATGAGCTGGGAAGGCACCAGTGCCTCCACTTTGGTGGCTTTACTTAGAATTTTGGGCTGTGATATCAGCCATTTCACCTGTTCCAGACCAGTGTACAAATTGTGTCCAATGACTTATGACCCCCAAACAGTTGCTCCAGGCAGTTCCTGGCTATTTACTAGATGAATGCACCTCCCTAATGCATCACAATTTCTTAAGGTACAATGAGACACTAAGACTATTTATAATTAAGCAAAAAGAAAGGGTTGACATTTGCCTTCAATCAGAACAATCTTTCAATTTTCAGGTTTACAGCTTAAGTACAAGGATTAAGAAAATGAGCTCAGGAAATTCCAAATGATAGCTGAAGCTTATCAATAGAAATTTTGTTATTTATACTTGAATGTCCAAATGTCCATAATCTGACATCAAGAAAGAGAAGATAGAAAAAGTGAACTAATATTTACCTCTAGCTATATGGAAGATACTATAAAAATTATTTATAGACATATCTTATTTTAGGTACATTCATGTGCACATTTATGCAATGTATTCTGTATATTCCCCTAATAATAGCACAAGTAAAAGTGAAATAATTGTCAGACTAGTAAAATATACTTACAACACTAAAGGAAAGTGTTTCATATATAAATAGATTTCACAAGTCATCATTTAAAAAACAAAAACTGAAACGAATAATAGACAAAACCCCACAATTCTACAAGTCCCTTCTCTTTATCAAAAGAATTAAATATATAAGAATGTGCTCAATTTCATTCATTGTTAACTATATTGATATAAAAATCCCTGATAGGTACACTCTTCATCCATTATGTTAATAAAATTATCTTTTAATGAATGCTTTAAATATAAAGTGCTGGTAAATGTGCAGGAAACTCTCAATTTCATGTATTTTCATAGGAGTTTAAGTGGGTTCAGTCTCTTCAGGGGTGATTTTCAACATCTATAATCTTACAACTGCACATAGATATTAGCCAAATGCTTCTATTTCTTACATATACAGTTACTCATATGTACAAAAGCAATGATGATGCCATTTTCAGGGAACCAAAAGATGAGAGACAACTCAAATGTCCATTAGAAGGGGAATGAATAAATCATGGATGATACTTTCATGCAACCATTGATAAAAATGAAGCAGATACTAGAAAATAGTCTCTTAAATAGTTGGTAAAGTGAAAAACCTGAGGGTAGAACTATATGATTAGAATTCTAATATTTTCATTAAAAGCAGGATAATTTATATTATACATGTTATTCTATCTAAATGGATTGTGTCTAGAAGACTGCCAAGAAAGGCACAGTAAACTGCAGTCTCTGGGGAAAAAACTGCTTTCTAGGCCTCAGAGATGGAAGAACACCTACTTTTTAACATGTGCCTGTTAGTGATATTTGTAAATACATTAAAATCATGTTTTTCATTGAAGTGTAAAGATTCTTATAATCTTACCTTAGGAAATGATCTGATTACATAGTTTCTTTGGCATATCGCTGAGACCTGAAACTCTATTCTGACATAAACAGGAAGAAGAGCAATATTAACAGGACAATATTGATATTCAGGAGCTTGCACAAGCTGGTGAATCAGATGTAGTGGTAGTTTTGGTACCCAGTGCTCTTTACACCATATGCCACCGCACTGTCATTAACTTTAAGGTCACTTGCACTCTTGGAAATTTTCCTAACGTATTTTTTCAAAGCTCTTCAGCAAAAAGCAATGATTATTTTCAGTTTCTATTAACTAAGTGTTTAGAGAGATAGGGAGACAGATGGAGTTAGATAGAGAGATAGATAGATGGATGATAAAGATATATGGTAGATAGAGAAATAAGTTAGACATACAAATAGATAAACAGAAATACACACGTATTTCTATATTTATATATTTATAAAAATATAAATATATTTCACATCATTGATATTATTGATATATAGTATAATGAAATGCCACAAGGATGACTCACATTTGAACAAAAGCAATATAAGGATACAGGTATCTATCTGTTCAGATATCTGCCAAATTTGGGCATTTAGAAAAAAAGTGAGAGCTTAATTAATATTTGTTGAATGAGTAAAATGATTCAAGAGGATCTCCCATATATACAATTCTATAATGCTCTACAGTTTTTTATACTTACTTTCCATTGAGTAAATGAGAAGCTTATATCTACTATATTCATGAAAAAATCATCACGTCCATGAAGTATTTCCTAGAACACCAAAACAGATATTATTCCTATTTTCTTGTCCCTCTCACTACTAATTGGCAATAGTACTTGCAGTTTAGTGCCCAGTCTCATCAAGAATCGACATTCACATCTTTTCAAACTTCTCACTTTAGATTTTAAATTACTTCTCAATAATTCCTTGTACTTTCTATCCTTCCACAGGGCATCATATATATTAGATTCTTAAAATGGAATTGACTTTCTATGAGTATTAATAAATTCAAATATGTTATTCCCAATAAAAATATCACCACCCTTTTATCAGATGTTAAAAAGTTCTTGTTTATTTCCAAGGTAATTTGTAAAGCACTTACACAAAAAGAAGAAAAAGTGCTTTTAAAGTACTTTCTGATGATTCTGAAAACAATATATATATATTTGATCTCACAAAATTGCAATTTCTCATGTGCCTGAATACGGCAAGCTAAGTTATTCCCAGCTTCAGTCCACACTTTCTGAAATCCACCATTGCATAATATTTTAATGGAGAAATGTTCTTTTTTTGCCTCCTTTGGAGGAGTATTTAACATGAATGATGCAAAATATCTGAGTCTGGGGAAAATCATCCCTTAAATTGTCATGTCTTCACAATTAAGAAATATGAACCAGATATGAGAAAGCATTTAATTATCATTTTGGGATAATGGATGGTCTATTTTTTTGAAATTACAGTTGTCAATTGGGCCTTAAAACATTTCTTGACTAGAATAAAAATACATGTTGGGTGGTGTGATCATGGCTTACTGGCAAAATTCTCAACTGCCATGCCAGAGATGCAGGTTTGATTCCTGGTGCCTGTGCATGTAAAATCATGTATATATGCATTCACCCAGTCCACAGATTGTGGCTTCCAAAACCATTGTCCAGTAAGGAAACAGGATCTTGGGAGATTTGCTTGATTCTGGGTCTGTGACAAAGAATATAAAACTTGAAATGGAGCATATTTAGTGCCACAAAATAAGGAAGAATTGGAAAAAACACAACAAACCATACACACACATAAACAAAACAAAAATGAAGAAAACACATACATAAACACACATGCACAATTATTGCAAAAGGACACAGGCACCAACTGAAAGAGTTCTCAATGGCTAAGCTGAAAAACATGAGAAACAACAAAAAAATAGCACTGTATTGGATGTTAACCCAAACTATAAAATTAATATCTATGAATCCATACTGATATTAAGCAGTGATTCAAGAAAAGCTAAATAAATGGGGAGAATAAACAAATCTCCCATATAGAACAATTAAAACAATTGCAAATGACTTTTGTGGCTATTACACTTTAAAGGAGGTAGAGCATAACATTTCCCTTTGTGATGTGGGATGGAAACAGTGACTTCCAAGGAGTACAGTATTAAAAATGGAAGGGAGAGAAGAGTGACTTTATAGTGAAGAAACCTGGCAAACATTAACTCCACCAAGTGAGCAATGCTGACATCAACAGTGTCAAGTCATGCTGAAAGTATATATCCTTATTGTGTTGTGTTGTGATGAGATGGGCCCTTTTTTGTGGTCTTTCTCCCCCAAAATACATACCCCAATCTGATCATGACAAACTCTGAAAAATACCAGTTGATTGATAATGCCCCAAAGGCTTCTCCATTCATCCTTACTATATTGTCAATATCATCAAATCAAGGAAGGTTTGAGAAACCATCACTGTCTAGAGGTGCCAAAGGAGACATGATGATTAAATGCAATATGATATACTAGATGGGATTCTGGGACAGAAAAGAATGTTATATCAAAACTAAAGGAATCTTAATAAAATATTGAATTTAATTAATAATAATGTATCAGCATTGGTTAATTAGTCTTGATAAATGTACATATTAATGAAAGAACACAATAATAGGTAATAATAGGGGAAACAGTGTGGGGTACATGGAATCACTGTAAAATATTTGGCACTTTTCTCTAAACCTAAAATGATATAAAATAAAAATGCATTTAAAAACTGTGAACATTTAGAAGTGTATGTGTAATTCTGTTTATCAAATACTCAATGAATACCAGTTATATATAAAATTGTGGTCTAAATTTCAGGATAATCATCATTCCCTAAGATTTAAGGTCCCCACTAATTTTCCTCTTTAATTGTAGTAATGTAAACTAAGCAAAGTAGAAATGTACCTGACATTTTTGTGTAATATGGTATGGCTGTCACTGTAATAGGAACTTTACTTGTTTAAATTTGATCCACAAATCTTTCAATACAGATAATTTCATTTAGTATCAAAGTAAAATGGGGCTCAGAGTTGCTAATCAATTTGTCTTTATCAAATAACTAGAGAAGAACAATGGTGGAATTGAAATAATTTCTGTATAAACAAAAGCCCCTGGTTTATGCTTTTATGTATGTATGTATATATTATTAATTATTTATTTTAATAGACTACTTCTATAGGAGTTCTTGGTTTAAAGTAAAATTTGCAGAAAATAGTTTCACCTATACCCATTCCCCAGTTTCTACTTGTTTTAGTGTGGCACATTTGTTACAACTGATACATAACTACTGCTATCTTATTGTTACACTAAAGTCTATGGTTTACATGATGCTTCACTCTTTACATTTTAACAAATGCATAAGGCCATTTTTCTTTCACTATAGCATCATACAAAATACTTTCACTGCCCTAAAATTTCCCTGTGCACCACCTATTCAACCCATATTTTATTTTAACTTATATGATTTGTAAGTAGTATGTATTATATACATTATGCTCATTTAAAGGATACTGGATTATTATGACATCTTAATTTTAATAGCTTTTGGGAAACACATTTATGTTCAATTCTGTACAATTATTCTGAGTCTTCCAGTAAGCTAGAACAGTGTTAGAACCTAGAAATGTTATCCCAGTTGAGCCCTGAATGATTAGCAGATAACAAGATGACTAAAGAGGAAAAGACATTACACAGTGTGAGAACAGTAAGATTCTCCACACCAACTCACTTTCTTATCAAAGTTCTTCTCACTCATGGGTCCAAAGACATCCCATAATAGCTCTTGGAATGTCTGTCTAAAGCCATGCTCTCTGCCTTATTTATATTCTAGCAGACATTTTATTTTCTTTTTCCCTGGTACATTGTGATTTGAATTTTCTTTATCTTCCTAGGTATGCCTGTTTAAGAAATAAGCATCAACTCCCCTTGGCCTTTAGTGTCTATGGCCAGGAGTCAGCTCTGGCCTTATGCAATACATAGACTTCATTACCCAATATCTGTTAATACCAGCTCCATATTCCACTGTGGTATGCCCTGGTGCCCAGTTCCCAGAACTCATAATATTCTAGTTCATAAATGGGACAAAGATTAAATGAAATGCTGATCACACTCAGGGAATTTCTGGAACTGGTAAATATTCTTGACTTTGTGGGACCAAAAGGACCCATTCCAAAGATGGTACCATGATCAGTATCATGAATATCCCTTGCTTTACCTCTCACTAGAAATTAAATACCGATTTTCATTGCAGATTCTATAGTCTAGTGCCAATTTGAACTTTACCTACAATGTATGGTACTAGTTTCCCTTACTTCTTTTCCCTGCAGATGTTTGTCCTGCCCACTTTCATTCTCAGCCATAGTATCAAAACTTGAACCCACCAAAACTTATTAATTTTCCCACTCATCATGGAGATGAAGGACAATAACAAAGTACCAAAGTATCTGACAACATCATTTGAATAAATATAGTAATTCCAGCACTAATTATTAAAGATAAGTACTAAAAAGAGGCTGGTAGTGAATGTGGCTAAAGAGGTATTTAGGAATCAGGTTATGAAAAGTGATACATGCCATGCCAAGGAGTTTCAACTGCTCTTTGTGGGATACAGAATATCATCAAAGGCTTGTAAATAAGATTGAAATACAAAGTGTCAAGGTGGTCTAAATGAAGAATATTTTGTAATTATTTTAAATTTCTCTGAAAATAAAATCAATCTGAACATCTGAGGCAGTTGAACAAATAAAAAGGGACACAAAATTGCTTTCTAAGGAATTTAGGAGTAAAAGTCTTCAGGCATGGGGGTTTTATGTAAATAAATGAGTGTTTTACTATAGAATGCCCACTTGACCCTTGTCAAGTGGTATTTTATATTTCATAACTGATATTAGTTTTGAATATTCTGAATATGTCAAGTAGAAAAATCCAAAACAGAGCCTAAACCATAAACCCAGAAGTGTACTGATTTGGATACACATATATAGTCAATTGCATTTCAATAAAAGTGTAAAGGCAATAAATTCCCTTTGCACTTTTATTCAGTAGAGAAATGATAGTCATTTTTAACATGTAATGCTTTAGTGATTGGATGCTCATGTGATAAAAATGACTTTTGATTCCTTGAATGAAGGAATAAGTATCAATGAAGGATAATAACAAGCTACTGAAGCACTTTACACTACATCCAAGAATTACATCAAAATGGGTTATAAATCTCATTGTAAAATCCAATAATACATAAAACTTCTAGAAGAATGCACAGGAGAAAATATTTCTGATCTTGGATTAGGCAATAATTTCTTAGCTTTAACTCCAAAATCATAATCTGTAAGTGAAATAAATTGGATTATATAAAAATCAAGAACATTGAAAAAAATAGAGGTAATTAAAAGCCACAGACAAAATGAAATGTCCAAAGATTTGAGCAAGTACTTCCACAAAGACATATGGATAGCAGGTAAGAACATGAAAAGATGTTCAACATCATTAGTTACTAGGGAAATGTAAATGAAAACCTCAATATAATGTCCCAAAACACATATTAGAATATCTAAGTTTAAAAATCTAAAGATTTGAATTGTTAACGAGGATGTAGAACTGAAATTTCCATATACTGCTGATGGGAGTGAAAAATTACACAACCATTTTGAGAAGTACTTTAGCAATAAAATAGTACACAAAAAATTCTAGAAAACTTCTAGGTACTTAATATTCCCTAAGACTATTATAACTTGTGTATATCTGCTTTCGTTACATTTTTGGTTGTTTGCTACTGTCACATACGTATATAATTGATTTTTGTAAATTGATTTTATTGTTAGTCAATATGTTGCTCTACCTTTTATTATTTCTATTAATGTCTGTAGATCTTTAGGAATCAGATTATAAAAAGTGATATGTGTCATTCCAAGGAATTTCAACTGCTTTTTGTAAGATACAAAATATTACCAAAGGTTTGTAAATAGGATTGACATATAAAGTGTCAAGGTGGGTTTTCTGTGTGAATGATCATATTGTCTGCAAATAAGGCTAGTTGTATTACCTCCTATTCATTTCTTTGTATTATCATTTTATTGTATCATTGTGTTAATTAGGACCTGATTAAAACATTTTGACAACATCTTTGTCTCATTCTTAATTTTAAAGAGAATGTGTGTAACTTATTTCCTTTAAGGTAATGTTTATGTAAGATTTTAAATGCATATTACTTTTTATAATAGACAAGATCCATATATTCTTAATATACTAACTTTTTCTGTGAAATTATGGAAGTTAATCACATGATTTTTCTGCATTATTGGAAAATTGGTGTTTCACTTGAAATTTCTTATTTTGTAGATAAAATTCTTCAGAATTTTAATGATAATCATAGAATACATAGGAAAAAGTTAACTTAGTATTAGGGTATTAATTTTTTTTAGATATAGAGTAAGAGTTGTTTTACTCATATTTTGTTAACACTTTTCAGAGACTCAATTTTGGAAAAAAAGGGACCAACAGCTAATTTTCCCTCTTTTTAAATTGAATCTGGAAAAATTAATTAATAATATTTTTCCTTTTACCCTTCCACGGAAAGGCCTAATATTAGATTCAATTGTTTTTTGAAAATATAGTAAATTTTTATAACCCATTTGGGGCTGACATTTCCTATATGGGTTTTTTCTAATTAATAATATTTCTTACTCACTACATACTATACAGTTTTGTAATTCTTTTCAAGTTATGTGTGATAATAGTTTCCTTACTACAAACATCTTTTCTTTCTATGCTTTAAAACTTTGTATTTATTTGATAATGTTCTATAATTTTCATTTTCCTTTTTAACAATAAAATTCATTTTAGAGCATTTTTATATTTTAGAAAATTGCAAAAAGTACAGATAGTTTCCATATATCACCCCCATGCCTCACACAAACACACAATTAACCCTGTTATTAACATCTTTCATCATTGTGACAATTCATAACAACTGCTGAATCCATATTATTGATACTTGATTAATAACTGAAGTCTATAATTTACATTGGAATTGTATTTTTATAATTTACAATTATATGGGTTTTGAGAAATGCACAATATCATGGATCCACAATTATGGTTTCATATAGAATAGTTTCCTCACCTTAAAAGTCCTGAGATTGACCTATTAATCCCTCCCTCTCTCATCAAGTATCTGTGGCAGCCACTAATCTTTTTATTGATGCTACAGTTTTGCTTTTTCCAGAATGTCAGACAGTACATAGCCATTTTGGCCTAGTTTCTTTCACTCAGCATTGTACATTTAAGTTTCCTCATGCCTTTGGTAGGCATAATAACTCATTTCTATTTATTCCTTAATAATAATCCATAATATGGCTGCATGACAGTATATTAATTCACCTGTAGAAATATAACTTTGTTGGTTCCAATTTTTGGCATTGTGAATAAAACTTCTATAAACATTCATGTGAAGGGTTTTATGTGGGCATATATTTTCAACATCTTTCAGTAAATAAATAATGGCAAGCCTACTTATAATTTTGTAAGAACTTCCAAACTGTCTTCCAAAGTAGATATCTGATCTTGCATTTATACCAGAAATGACTAAGAGTTCCTAATTCTCTACTTCCTTGCCAGCATTTGGGGCCAGTGTTTTGGATTTTATTCATTCTAATAAGTATATACTGGTATCTTGCTATTTTAATTTGAAAATCTCTAATGTTACTGATGTTGAAATTTTTTCATATACTTGTCATCTGTACATTATCTTTCGTGTGTCTTTGTTTAAAGTGTTTTTACTGTTGAGTTTTAACAGTTTTTAAACCATTTAAACTGTTTTAACTGTTCTTTCTATATTTTGTATAAAAATCATTTGGCAGATATGAATTTTTCAAATGTTTTCTCCCAGCCTGTAGCTTGTTTTTAATTCTCTTAAGTGTCATTTGAAGATTCAATGGCACTGGAAGGTTCTGTGTTTAATAGAGTTGCTGTCTGTTGCATTTGGCATGCCTATTGGAGAATCACAGTGCAAACAATTAGGATATAAGAATAAAGCCCTGACGCCCTGTGCACATAGCAAGTCTCCTTTTGAGAAACAGATTTTGGCCTGTTACTGGATGAATGCTTATCCATGGGCTATGAATTTACAATGAGGCTTCAGTTACCTATCATGAACTGTGTGTTGTTTTACCCAGCACGTCTTACAGTTAGATGTGCGCAGAGGCACTTCATCATAAAAGGGAAGTGGTATATACCACATAGAGCTCAAGAAGACCATGAAGACACAAATAAATTACATGAAGAAATGGCCCAAATGCCTGTTGTCCTCACTCCTGCACATTACTTTGTCTTTCACCATCCACATCTGTGGCCTCTTGGGGAATCATCTATGATCAGTTGACTGAGGAACAGGAAAGTTGAGCTTAGTTTACAGATGGTTCTGCATGTTATATGGTACCATTCGAAAGTGGGAATTCCTTTCTGGGACCTTCCTAAAATAATGTTGTGAAGGTAATTCTCCCAGCATGCAGAACACTGAGCAGTGCAGTTGGTTGTTCATTTTGCTTGGGAAGAGAAATGTTCAGTGGTGATTTTTATACTGATTTTCCCTATAGGGAAGGTCTAGAAATGAAGAATTCCTTCACTTTTCTGTATCTAGGAATGTTGTAATCTAGGAATATCTCTAGGTTGTACACCATTAGTTATCAAGGTCTGAGAGACATCTATGGTACAATGTTTTGACCTTTAGACCTGAGGAACTGGTAGCTCCATCCTGTATAAGTGCTTATGCAGCTGCCAAGCTCTCCTCAAACACTGGGGTGAAGTCTCTAGCCTCTGAGAAACCCGGAGTAGTAGCTGGGCCCTCTGCAATTTCCAGAGCACCGGTCCAACCCTCTCAGAACAGTTGGGTTTATAGAATCTCCCCAATCCACAGGGAATATGCTTTCTCTCTCAGAAGGCTGGGATTGATTAAGACTCACCCTGATTGAACTGGGTGACACCTTAGTGGAAGTAGCCTCACCATGAGATCTGACTTACAATAGGTTACTAGCAACAGGAATGTATTACATTTAAGAAGATGTTTTTCTGGGGTACATATAGTATCAGACCACCACAGGCATCTTCGAGTTCACTGGTTCTTTCTTCTGCCAGCTCCAATTGGCTGTTGAAACCCTTTAAATTTTTTTTTTAATTTCAGTTATTTTGGTCTTTAACTCTAGAATCTGTTTAGTTTCTTCTTGTACTTTCTCTATTTTATTTTCATTTTTTTCACTTGTCATTTTTCTGATATCCTTTAATCCTTTCTCTGTGTTTACTCTAGTTCTTCGAGCATGTGGAAGATTTTTTTTTTTTGCCTTTTCTTGGTGTGCTGAAAATCTTGCTTTCTTTGTTGATGGTTTCTCTACTTTCAAGTTGCTCCTTTGTGTGAGTTATCCTTTCCTGTTCCTTTACTTGTTTTGGAATATTTTATTGAATGCTATACATTTTAATATTTAATATTTAGTTCCTGATCTGTCAGTCCCTTAAGTTTATATCCACCTAGTGATAGGACAGAAGCTTCCATAAGTAACAGTTGCTAATAAAAGAAAATAAACCAAAGCAAAAAATACCTTTGCAAATTGGCTGGTTATCTTGTTCAGATACAAGACCTCCTCCCAAAAAGTTCAGGCTGAGGTGAAAGTGTAGGCTCTTCTCTGTTTTTTTTCTGACCTTGTGTTTTGTTTTAAGCATGCACTGTGAACTTGGGAATTTTCCCATTTAAAGGGATCCAAATGTCCCTTCTGTCACCAGTGGAATAGATTTGCTGCCTATCCTGGTTGCCCTATTTTGTATCTTGAAGCCAGTAATATTTTATTCCAGACAGATTTGATTTGTCTGTTTCCAAAAACTTTAGCTGTCCACAAGCTGCTCATGCCTTCAGGAAAAATTCTTAGAATGGGATCCAGAAAGGAATACCCTGGTTCAGTCTTTCATGTTGTCACCCAGAGGTATGGCATTGATAGACAGGCACCACAGTAAGTCCTTATGAATTGTCTTGCTTTCTGAAAGAGGGCCAGGGCCACACAGTTACAGCACTAGTTCCACTCTGTGCAAAGGAGCATGTAGAAGGGCATCTCCTACCACTTTTTCTTACAGAAAAGTTGTAGATTTACAGAAAGAACATACAAAAATGTCCCCATATATTCACCCCCATTTTTAACATTTTGTATTAGAGTGGTATCTTTGTTATAATTGATAGGGAATGTGGTAGTTAGATTCAGTTGTCAACTTGGACAGATGAAGGCACCTAGTTCTGTTGCTGTGGACATGAGCCAATGGTAGGTGAACCTCATCTGTTGCTGATTTACATCTGCAGTTAGTTAGGAGGCATGCCTGCTGCAATGAATGACATTTGAATTAATTGACTGGTGCTTAAATGAGAGAGTGCAACAAAGCACAGCCAAGCAGCTCGGCATTCCTCATCTCAGCACTCACAGCTCAGCCCACGCCTTTGGAGATGCAGAAAGGAATCACCAGGGGGACATCTGTTGGAACCCAAAGGCCTGGAGAGAAGGCCAGCAGAGACCATCCTGTGCCTTACACATAAGAAAGAACCTCAGTGGAAAATTACCTGCCTTCCCTCTAAAGAACTAACAAAATAAATCCCCTTTTATTAAAAACCAATCCATCTCTGGTGTGTTGCATTTCTGAAGCTAGCAAACTAGAAAAGGGAATATTACTATAATTGTATGATTAATTGTAGTCCTTACTTTGTATTAGGGTTCACTTTTGGGTTGTACAGTACTATGCTGTTGTTTTAATTATATTCTAATAGCATATGTAACACCTAAAATTTTCCCATTTAATTACATTCAGATATAGAATCCAGTGGTGTTAATTATATTCACATGTTGTGTTATTATCACCACTATACACTATCAAGATTTTTCTATCACCCTAATCAGAAACTGCACTTTGAAGTTGTGTTTTCTTGATTCAGCAATCACCCAGTTGCTGCAATCCTTTACTTGTTTTCTGGAGCTATGAGGAAGACGGCTCTGCCAGTTTTTGTTAGTTGTTCAGAGGTTCTCTGGAGGAAGGAAAACATGGATATTCTTCTGCCATCATGTTGATCTATGAGATAGCTACATTATTTGCTTTAGATCTTTCTTCTTTCCTATATATGCATTGAATTTTGTAAATTTACCTCTATTCACTGCTATTTTGAATCCTCTATGGTTTTCTATGTTGCATTTTATCGTTTAGCTCAAAATATTTTTAAAATTTCTCTTGAGACATCTTTGATTCCTTTGGAATTTAAAAGCATTTCATCTAATCTCCAAGTATTATATAATTTGCCAGTTTCTTTCTGTTATGATTTACAACAGAATTTCCATTTTGATATCATAGTATGTTTGTTTTCTTTCCATTTTTTGAAATTTTTCAAGGTGTGTTTTAAGGCCTCAGATATAGTCTATATTGGTGGATGTTCTATGTGAGTTTATGAAGAAAATGTATTTTGTTGTGGTTGGAATAAACATTCTATAAGTGTTAGTTAGATTCAGTTCATTGATGGTGTGGACTAAAATAATGGATTTGTCTATTTCTCCTCACAGTTCTATCCACTTTTTTCACATACTTCAAGTATTTATTTTTTGGCACATATAAGCTAATAATTGTTTTCTATTTTGGGAAAATTGACTCCTTTATACTTAGGTAATGCCTCTCTTTACCCCCATAATTTCATTGCTCAGAAATCTGATTTCTCTGACAACAATATATTGTTATCAATTTTCTTTAGATTAGTGTTAGCATGGTGTATCTTTCTCACTCCCTTTGCTTTTTTTTTTTTTTCATGGACAGGCACCAGGAATCGAACCCGGGTCTCCCGCATGGCAAGTGAGAATTCTGCTTGTTGAGCCACTGTGACTCAATCCTTTTTCTTTTAATCTAGCTGTATTTATATGTTAAGTTGTTTGTTTACATTTTGGTCTGTTTTACCCTTACTCTGAAAGTGTCTGCATTTTAATTGGTTTATTCAGACAATTCACATTTACACTTACTGTTGACATACATGGATGAATGTTTTCCATACTTGTAATTGTTTTCTTTTCCTTCTTCTGTTTTTTCTCCCATTTTTTTCATGCATTTAATATGATTACTTTTTCTCTTCTCTGTTATCTTCTCAATAACACCTAAAAATTTTTGGTTTTTCCCTGGGCTTTGTGATATTCATCTACTGCTAATCTCACTCACTTTCAAGTAACACTACTTGGTTAGTGCAGGTACTTCAAAACTATATTCTCAATTTCTCCCACCCATCCCTGATAACATTCTTGGCATTCATTTCACTTATCTATAAGCTATAAATATCCAATATATTTTGCTATAATTAATTTGAAAAATTTTAGCTTATTTTTGTTTCCTTTTTCTCAAACATTCCTCTTTTCTTTATGTATATCTAATTTTTCACATATATCATTTTCCTTCTCTCGACAGAGCTACTTTTAAGCTTTCTTGCAGAGCAGTTCTACTGCAACACACTCTCTCAGTTCTTGTGGGTCTGAGAAAGTTTTTATTTCTTCTTTAATTTTGAAGGAAAATCTATTTGGGTGGATATTTCAAGGTTCTTAATTCAACATTATTTCATCCCACTCTCTTCTTGCTTGCATCATTTCCAACCATAGTTATTCTTGTTCTTTTATAGATTATATAATTTTTTCACCTTGATTCTTTAAAGATTTTTTCTTTGTCTTTGATTTTGTTCAGTTTAAATATGATATGCCTAATTTTAGATTTTTTTGTAGTATTCAGCCTCGTGTTCTCTAAGCTACTGGATCTGAAGATTGGTGTCTGCTATGTTCTGAAAAATTATCAGCTTTTATTATTTCAAATATCTGTCTATTCCTTTCTTTTCTTATTCTTTTTCTAGTATTCCCATTACATATATGTTACACCTGTTTAAATGTTTTCATAATTCACAGACATTCTGTCTTTTTCATTCATTTTTCTCTTTGTTTTTCAGTTTGGAAGTTTCTGTTGACAAATTATCAAACTCAGTGGTCTATCCTTGTCCATGTTCAGTCTACCAATGACTCCATCAAATGTATTCTATATTTTTGGTATAGTACATATGATTTATCATGTTTTTTATTGATTCTTTATTAGTCACATTTCTTTGCTTATATTGCACAGCTGGCCTTCCATGTTACCATTTTTTTCCATTAAAACTCTTAGCATGTTAATGATCATTATTTTATATTGTTGTTCTGAGCATTCTAAAATCTCCCATAACTGAGTCTGGTTCTGGCATTTGCTGTGTCTTTTCATACTGTATTTTTCTTTTGCCATTTAGCATGTCTTGTCATTTTTTGTGAAAGCCAAACATGATATGTTATGTAAAATAAGTTTGTTAAATAAGCATTTAGTGTGAAGTTTTATGTTTATTTGACTAGGAGACAGGCTGCACTTATTATTTCTTTACCTGTATGTGTCAGACACTAACATTTCCTGTGGTGTCCTTCTTAATTTTTCAATTTGTCTTTGGTTTCATTATAGATTCTTTCTTAAAAGGGGTCTGAATCCTACAATTCTTTTAATCTATAATTACCTCCTATTATAGAGGAGCCCTATCAATGTGGTGAACGTGGGTGAGAGAAGGCATCTACAATTC
Organism: Myrmecophaga tridactyla; assembly: GCA_004026745.1. Classification (NCBI taxonomy): domain Eukaryota; kingdom Metazoa; phylum Chordata; class Mammalia; order Pilosa; family Myrmecophagidae; genus Myrmecophaga; species Myrmecophaga tridactyla. The sequence continues at coordinate 65,318 of PVIY010002037.1, forward strand.
AGTGATTAGGTCTCAGTCTTTTAGTGAGCCTGTTTTCTTGGTCTATGACCTTAACAAATATTTATCTTATTTTTTTCACCTCTTAGCATGTAGCAGTTTTGGAATTAAGTATTTACCTTCCCTCAAGTATATTATGTTCTGGAAAAAAACATGTGGGCTAGGCTGTAGTAAAGTAATTTCCCTTGTGGATGTACATGTTCATAAGAGCAGACTTCACTAGGGTTACTTTAAAATGGTTTCAAGTCCCCTGTCCTGCAATAAATTTGGTGATAATTTGGTGAGATTTCTGGTGGTAAGACTCATGAAAGTGGGGATGGTTCTCTTAAGGTTGTGCCCATAGAAGTTTTTATCTGTCAAGCTAACTCATTCCCACTCTACAGAAATTTGCCAATTATCAATCAAATGTCCTTACTTGATTCTGACTCTACTGGTGATCTCTTCTTCAAGTAAAATGTGATTTTGTGTCTGCCTATCTCTACAGTTTGAGATGCAGGAGTTTTCTGATAAATTATTAACCATTATTTCTGTAACCATTATTTTCTGATAAATCTACATGGAATTGTTGATTTTCAGTTTTCCATTAGTTTTTCCTGTTGTGAGGATGGTAGTGAAAAACTTTCAGGCTCTTTATATATTGGAATTAAGCTGGTTTATTACTATATAATTATAAGCATTTTAAAAACTTTTCAGAATGCCTAATTTTCAATAATAGATATTTCAAATGGTAAGATTTAAATTTCCAAATATTAAAAGTACAAATTATATATGTGTGTATACACACACATATATATATACGAAAATACATATATATGTATATAAAATCTTCTACCTTAAATTCATTGTGCTTAAAGATCTACAGAATCTCACTTTCAAATTTATGGCAGTTTTATAAAAGGCCTAATACTTAATTTTAAAAATACTAAATCAGAAACTGCAGATACTATACATTATTTGATTATTGGCTGTATAATTTTATATATTTACATATGTTTATAAGTTTTGTTAGTATTAGTCTATGTTTATATACTTACTGAATGGTTTCCTGTTTTACTCATTAATTATTGATGAAAGATTATGTAAAACTTCCACTGGTAATTTGTTTGTTTCTTTAACTCTATGAAGACTTGCTCCATATGTATGTAGGTTTTTTTATTAGGTATTCATCTCAGAGTTTTAAAGCAAACAGAGGGCAGAATCAAACACTAAAATTTAATGAGAGTATATAATAAGAGATTATTTTCAATACACATGAGCAGATCTAAATTTGCAGGACCTAGGTGTCATGGTTAGGGACACGTGTCAACTTGGCCAAATTGTGGTACCTGTTTATCTGGTTGGGCAAGGGCTGGCCTGTTTTTGCTATGATGACATTTCATAGAATTAGATCATGATCATGTCAGCTGCAACCACAACTGATCCCATTTGTAATCAGCCAAATGGGAGTGTCTTCTACAATGACTGATGCTTAATCTAATCACGGGAAGCCTTTTAAGGAGGATTCAGAGGAGACCTAAGGTTTCATTCTTGCTTTGGCTGGTGAGCCTCTCCTATGGAGTTCATCCAGACCCTCCATCAGAGTCATTGGCTTCACAGTGTGCCCTGAGGATTTTGGACTCTGCATTCCTGTGGTCACGTGAGGCACTTTTATAAATTTTATATTTGCAAGTTTTCCCTGTTGGTTCTGTTTTCTAGAGAACCCTAACTAATACATCTTGGTACCAGGAGTGGTTCTTAGGAAACAGAATCTTAAAAATGGGTTTTTATGAATGGCTTTCTTCTATGACTGAACTCAGAGATGCTAAGGACTCTGATTCCCATAATCAGAATAACACTTCCAATCCATGGAGTGAGTTGGCAAAAGAGATAGCCAAAATATCATCATTTGATTATCCTAATGCTTCACTTATATGAAGCCAGGCTCTGGGGGATAACGTTTTTGACACCTTTACAGAGTTTTGTAGAAATAAGAGGTATAGAGATGTTGGTTGGTTGTTGTTAGATACACTGGCTACATTAAGGGGTGAAAGGTATTGGCTTAAGGCTTCAAACGAGAAGCTTAAGTGCTGTCTGAAAGATATAGACGTTTCTATGAGCATCCTGAAGGAAAGTATTATTTCCTGTAGCCGTAGACTTGAGATCTCTGAAAATCAGACTCAGAATCTTATAGTTACAGTAGCAACTTTACAACATAAACTGAAATCTCAATCTTGAATGGTGTCTGCTGATAAAGTGAAGGCACTGATTGGAAAGGAGTGGGACCCTAAAAAATGGATGGTGACATATGGATTGATGATGATATCGAGGGTGAGGTTGAAACCCTAGATCATGCTGAGTCTTCTCTAGATAACCCTGTAATAGCTTGCCCTGAGGACATAACCACCCCACCTCCAGCCTGCCTTGAGTTGGTCACCCAACCTCCTCCTGAAGGGATTAGCTTTAGAGTGATTAATCCTCCTTCACCTAATGAAACTGCAAATGAAGGCACTGAAGCAAATGGCTTGGAAGATATTTCTAATTCTTTTCATGACCCACCCCCACCCCCCTCATTTCTTCCAGACCTAAAACTAGACTAAAGTCCCAACAGGCCCCTAAAGGTGAGATACAAAGTATCACACATGAGGAGGTACATTATACTCCAAAAGAACTGTGTGAGTTTTCCAATTTATATAGACGGAATCCAGGGGAATTCGTGTGGTAATGGATTTTAAGGGTGTGGGATAATGGTGGGAGGAATATAAGGCTGGATCAGGCTGAACTTATTGATATGGGCTCACTAAGCAGAGATTCTGCATTCAATGTTATAGCTCAAGGGGTTAAAAAAGGTATTAACAGTTTGTTTGGATGGTTGGTTGAAACATGGATCAAAAGGTGGCCAACACCTGAGGTTGAAATGCCAGAACTGCCCTGGTATAATGTTGATGAGGGAATCCAGAAGCTTAGAGAGATTGAAATGTTAGAGTGGATTTATCATGCAAAGCCTTCTCTTACACCCCAGGAATGTCCGGATGATGCACCTTTTACGAGAACAGTGAGAAATAATTTTGTGAGACTAGCACCATCATCCCTAAAGAGCTCTGTGGTTGCACTTCTCTGTAGGTCAGATATTACTATAGGAACTGCTGTCACTGAGCTGGAATCCTTAAACACAATGGGGACAACAGGATCCCGAGTTGGCAGAAGCCAAGTGGCAGCACTTAACTGCTAAAGACAGGGTTGACGTGGCTATTATAATAGACAGCAAACTCAAAGCAAGCGTCAAAATTACATGACATGCAGAGATTTGTGGCATTGGCTAGTAAATCATGGGGTACCTAGAAATACAATAGAAGGGCAGTCTACTAAATTATTGTTCAAGCTGTATAAACAAAAGAGTTCTAGGTCAAGTGGACAGAAGTCTAATCTGAATTACAAAAACAAAGAATCATGGCCCCTTAATCAATTTCCAGACCTGAAACCGTTTACAGACCCTGAGTCCCTTGAATGAAGGGGAGGCCAGGTCCCTTTGGGGGAGAAACCTGTTACACTGTCACAAATTTATACTGTTAATCTTCCTCCAAGCCTTCCCCAAGGAGACCAATGGCCTTCTACCAGGGTAACGGTATATTGGGGAAAAGGAAATGATCAGATATTTTGGGGATTATTAGACACTAGTTTGGAAGTGACATTAATTCTAGGGAACCCTACATGTCACTCTGGACCACCAGTCAGAGTGGGGGCTTATGGAGGCCTGATGATCAATGGAGTTTTAGCTCAGGTTCATCTTGCAGTGGGTCCCCAGACCCACCCTGCGGTTATTTCCCCAGTTCCAGAATATATAACTGACATAGACATACTGAGCAACTGGCAGAATCCCCACGTTGGTTCTCTGACTCATGCAGTGAGGGCTATTATGGTGGGAAAGGCCAAGTGGAAGCCACTACAACTGCCTCTACCTGGCAAAATAGTAAATCAGAAGCAATACTGGATTCCTGGAGGGATTGCAGAGATTAGTGCCCCTCTTAAGGACTTGAAAGATGTAGGGGTGGTGATTCCCACCACATCCCCATCCAACTCTCCTATTTGGCCTGTGCAGAAAACACATGGGTCTTGGAGGATGACAGTGGACTATTGTAAGCTCAAACAGGTGGTAACTCCAATTGCAGCTGCTGTTCCAGATGTGGTATCATTGCCTGAGCAAATCAATACATCCCCTGGTACCTGGATGTAGCTATTGATCTGGCAAATGCTTTTTTCTCAATAGCTATTAGTAAGGACCACCAGAAACAGTTTGCTTTCAGCTGGCAAGGTCAGCAGTATACTTTCACTGTCCTACCTCAGGGGTATATCATCTCTCCAGCCCTATGTCATAATCTTGTCCGCAGAGACCTTGATCATTTCTGTCTCCCACAAGACATCACACTAATCCATTATATTGAGGATATCATGTTGATTGGACCTGATGAGCAAGAAGTAGCGACTACTCTAGATTTACTGGTAAGGCATTTGTGTGTCAGAGGTTGGGAGATAAATCCAACAAAAATACAGGGGACTTCCACCTCAGTGAAATTTCTAGGTGCCCAGGGGTGTGGGGCATGTCGAGATATCCCTTCTAAGGTAAAGGATAAGTTGCTGCATCTGGTCCCTCCTATGACCAAAAAGGAGGCACAATGCCTAGGTGGTCTTTTTGGGTTTTGGTGACAACATATTTCTCATTTGTGTATGCTACTCCAGCCCATTTATCAAGTGACCAGAAAAGCTGCTAATTTTGGGTGGGGACCTGAACAAGAGGAGGCCCTGTGACAGGTCCATGATGCTTTACAAGCTGCTCTGCCACTTGGGCAGTATGATCCAGCAGATCCAATGGTGCTGGAAGTGTCAGTGGCAAATAGAGATGCTTTCTGGAGCCTTTGGTAGACCCCTATAGGAGAATCACAACACAGACCCTTAGGATTTTGGAGCAAAGCCTTACCATCTGCTGCAGATAATTACTCCCCTTTTGAGAAACAGCTATTGGCCTGCTACTGGGCCTTAGTAGAGACTGAACGCTTAATCATGGGTCACCAAGTTACCATGAGACATGAGTTGCCTATCATGAGCTGGGTGTTGTCTGACCCACCAAGCCATAAAATTGGGCGTGCACAGAAACACTGTCTTGTTAAATGGAAATGGTATATACAAGATAGAGCCAGAGCAGATCCTGAAGGCACAAGTAAGTTACATGATGAAGTGGTTCAAATGCCCATGGTTTTCACTCCTGCCACATTACCTTCTCTTTCTCAGACCAGAGCTATGGCTTCTTGGGAAGTTCCTTACAGTGAATTGACTGAGGAAGACAAAACTCGGGCCTGGTTTACAGATGGCTCAGCACGATATGCAAAAGTGGACAGCTGCAGCATTACAACCCCTTTCTTGGGTGTCCTTGAAAGACAGTGGTGAGGGGAAATCCTCCCAGTGGGCAGAACTTCGAGATGTGCATCTGGTTGTTTATTTTGCTTGGAAGGAGAATTGGCTGGAGGTGTATTTGTGTACTGACTCGTGGGCTGTTGTTAATGGTTTGGCTGGATGGTCAGGGACTTGGAAAGATCATAATTGGAAAATTGGTGACAAAGAGGTCGGGGGAAGAAGTATGTGGGCAGACCTTTCTGAGTGGGCTAAAAACATGAAGATATTTGTGTCCCATGTGAATACACACCAGAGGGTGACTTCAGCAGAGGAAGGCTTTAATAACCAAGTGGATAAGATGACCCATTTGGTGGATACCAGTCAGCCTCTTTCCCCAGCAACTCCTGTCATTGCCCAATGGGCTCATAAACAAAGTGATCATGATGGTATGGATGGAGGTTATGCATGGGCTCAGCAACATGGACTTCCACTCACCAAGGCTACAGCCACTGCTGATTGCCCAATCTGCCAGCAGGAGAGACCCACACTCAGGCCCCGATATGGCACCATTCCCGTGGTGAGCAGCCAGCTACATGGTGGCAGGTTGATTACATTGGATCACTGCCTTCATGGAAGTGTCAGTGATTTGTTCTAACTGGAATAGACACATACTCTGGATATAGGTATGCTTTCCCTGCACACAATATGCTTCTGCCAAAACTACCATCTGTGGGCTTACTGAATGCCTTATCCATCATCATGGTATTCCGCATAGCATTGCCTCTGATCAAGGAACACATTTCACAGCAAATGAAGTGCGGGAATGGGCATATTCTCATGGAATTCTCTGGTATTACCATGTTCCCCATCATCCAGAAGCAGCTGGATTGATAGAACAGTTGAATGGCCTTTTGAAAATTCAATTACAGTGCCAACTAGTTGGCAATACCTTGAAAGGCTGTGGTAATGTTCTCCAGGAAGCCATATATGCTCTGAATCAGCAGCCGCTATATGGTGATGTTTCTACCATAGCTAGGATCCATGGATCCAGGATCCAAGGGGTGAAAATGGGTGTGGTACCACTTACTAATACCCCTAGTGATCCACTAGGAAAATTTTTGCTTCCTGTCCCTGTTACCCTGATCTCTGGTGGCCTACAGGTTTTAGTTCCAAAACTGGGTGTGCTTTCACCAGGAGAAACAACAATGATTCCACTGAACTGGAAGTTATGACTGCCACCTGGACACTTTGGGATACTTATGCCCCTGGATCAACAAGCCAAGAAGGGGATTAAATTATTGTCTGGGGTAATTGACCCTGACTATCAGGAGGAAGTAGGACTGCAACAACATAATGGAGATAAAGAAGAGTTTTCTTGGAATAAAAGAGATCCCCTAGGGCGTCTTTTAGTACTACCATGCCCTGTGATTAAAATCAATAGAAAACTGCAACAACGCAATCCAGGCAGGACTACTAATGGCTCTGAAACTTCAGGAATGAAGGTTTGGGTCACCCCACCAGGGAAAAAACACGGCCACCTGAATTGCTTGCTGAGGGTAAAGGGAACATGGAATGGGTAGTGGAAGAAGGTAGTGATAAGTATGAACTTCGGCCACGTGATCTGTTACAGAAATGAGGATGGTAATGCTGTTTTGTTCACATTATACTATTTAAGTTGTAAGATATCAAGTTTAAGAATGAATGTAGCCCAAGGATTTGCACCCTATTCTGGAGAGATTTAATGTGTTTCCAGTATATGCAGGACAATTGAGTATTGTCAAGTAAAAGAAAAATATGTGCATTAAATTGTTTTCATTTGGAAATTAAGTACGGTTTAAGGTGATATATATATGGCTGCCAAGTTGACAAGGGGTGGAATGTCATGGTTAGGGACATGTGTCAACTTGGCCAAGTTGTGGTACCTGTTTATCTGGTTGGGCAAGTGCTGGCCTGTCTTTTGGTATGAGGACATTTCATAGAATTAGATCATGATCACGTCAGCTGCATCCACAGCTGATTCCATTTATGATCAGCCAAAGGGGAGTGTCTTCTACAATGAGTGATGCTTAATCTAATCACGGGAAGCCTTTTAAGGAGGATTCAGAGGAGACAGGTTTCATTCCTGCTTTGGCTGGTGAGCCTCTCCTGTGGAGTTCATCCAGACTCATTGGATGTCGTCAGCTTCACAGCCTGCCCTGCGGATTTTGGACTTTGCATTCCTGCAGTCACGTGAGACATTTCTATAAATTTTATATTTGCAAGTGTTCCCTGTTGATTCTGTTTGTCTAGAGAACCCTAACTAGTACACTAAGGTAATAAGGGTTTAAGTTTAACCTCTGTTAAATGAAATATAATAGGTGCCCAGGTGTCATAAAGGGGAGTGGAAATAGGTGATGGAAAGAGGACATACATAGAAGAAGATAAAATAAAAAACAACAAGGACCGTGTATGGGCCCATAAGAATTGTCTGCTCTGAACTAAGTTCTATGATTGACTCAACTCTGTTTTACTATGTTCTAGTGACATTCTCACCCCACCCCAATCCCCAAACCAACAAAACACATAGCAAAAATGATTAGGAAAATAAATGTTACAATACATTCAGGTATTCTCTTAATTGTGCTAGTAACCAAAGAATAGATTATACTTAGTAATGCAAAATGATACCTAATTGAAAAATAGTGTACATGGCTTCAAAGTTTCAAATAGTTGTAATAAGTATTAGAAACTACTCAAGTATACATCATAATTGCAAAAGTTTTATGTTGATGAGGAAAATCTTGATGCTTTCCTTATATTCATTTTCCATATTGAATCAATTGAACTAAGCATATTGTTATATAGTATTTACTCTGGTGAACATCTTTGTGTTTGAGAAGTGTATACTAGACAGAAGACATAAGGAAAAGCAAATATCCATAGCATTTCATCAGAGCTGTAACATCACAGTAATCTAGCATCATTCATATGAGAACACTGAAGATAATAATGAAGAAGTAAGGGTGCAAGGATGGTTCATCGGTAGAATTCTCACTACCATGTGGGAGACCTGGGTTCAATTCCTAGACCATGCATGTCTCAAAACACAATCAAACAAAAATTCAACAAATGGTATTACAATAATGGGATATTTGCATGGAAAAATAATGAAATTGTCCATCATACAGCATACAAAAAAAAAGGAAAGAAAACTTTTTGTCTACTATATTTGTCTATGAACAATAAAGTAATAGCAGCTTTATTTCTGCAATTATATCTATGCCTGCATTGGCTCCCGCAAAATGCCCATGGGAGAATTTTCCTCTGGGCCTTTGTGTGTCCTTTAACAAAAAGTATTCCAAGCTATGTTTTCTTAAAAGGTTCTGTTGGAGGGAAGATTCATGAAACAATCAGGCTTTCCTCAGATATTTTCATAACAAAGTCACAGAAAAGCAAAAGGACTTAACATGGAGGTCCACCTTGATATTCCCTGTAATATGAAGTCTTCCATAGGAAGAGAGCAGTGTGGTGAAGTGTGGGGCACATGTTTGTTGGTTGAGCTTGTGGATGATCAGGTAGTATAATATCAGACATATTTCTTTCCAGAAAAAAAAAGCAAAAACTTCCATTCCATCCTCTAAGTAGAGTGAATCATAGAAATGGGTGATTGGTGTGATTGTGTTCTGTCAATTGCATCCTTGGAGTAGTATGAGCTATGGGCTCCATAACTCACCTTGAAGATACTTATTTAGCCCTTGTATATGCAGCTGGCTATTTCATCACTGTTCTCCACAGTGATACAATAGTTTCTCTAGTACAATAACTCCAAATAAAAAAACAACTCCAAACTTCTGAGGAGTGTGTGGAAGTACTATTTCCTAGCTCTGTGGAAAATCACCTGGGTCAATATAATCATCTGCTTTGTAATTCAATGTGTTTCAATTCTACACTCTGTGGAACCTGATGCTCCAAGTTTCTGGCATCTCAGGCACTTTGCAGTTTAATAAGCTTATTATTCCCTCTGTCCCTCAGATGGTTTTAAGTTTTTCCACTCTGCTAAGTCAGAAACCTAACACCACTTTCCATATTTTGAAAAATGTGTGGAATTATTCACCAACATTTATTTCTATCTGGTTCTTTCTGTTGTTGTAGATTAACAATTTTTTTCTTTTTTGCACTTATTTTCATGAATATTTAGAAGAGAGAGGAAAAATTATCAGTAATTCACCACAATTAAATGGAATGATTAAGTGAAAATTCTGTTTTAAAATACATACTTTCATCAGATTTCTTTTCATAATAAAATGATAAATGTCATTTAAATTAAATTATTTATTCAACTATATTTAATTATTAATATAATTATAATTATAAATTATAAAATCATTTTACATAATTAAAATAATTCTATTAATTACTTAATTATAAAAATTGGTTATATTTTATTATTTTAATATAATAAAAGAAGAAAACATAAAAGTATATATTATGGGATGAGTTGTGTCTTCTCAAAATACATGCATGTGACATGTGAAAATAGTCTTTGTAGTTATTTTAGTTAAAATGAGGGCAAACTAGATTAAGGTCAGCCCTAATCCAAGATTTATGTTGTCCTCATAAATAGAGATAATTAGGTATTGATATATAGACACAGGAAGGAAAACCGACTGGTGATTGAGGAAGAGAATGCAACCTAAGGATTGCCAGTAAATCATAAGTAGCTAGTAAGAAGCAAGGAAAGATTGTCCCCTACAGATTTCAGACTTCTTGCCTCCAGAACTGTGAAACAATTTCTCTTCTTTTAAGCCATCCAGTTTGTGGTACTTCGTTACAGAGCGCTAGAAAATAAGCACAGTACAAGTGTACCTTATAAATATGCCACTATTTCAGTTTCTAAGCATTTCAATAAACCAAGTGTTGCAATAAAGCAAGTCACACATTTTTTATTTCTTAGTGCATATAAAATTTATATTTACATTATACTGTAGTCTATTAAGTGTGTGTTATTTTTAGTCTATTGTGTCTAAAAATGTACATACTTAATTAAGAAACACTGCCTTCAACAAATCATAATCTTAGTGCTGTGGAGGGTCTTGCCTTGGTATTCATGGCTGTTGACTGATCAGGATGGTGTTTCTGGAAGATTGGAGTGGCTGTGACTGTATCTCAAAGTAAGACAATAATGAAATTTGCCACATTGACTGACTCTTCCTTTCACAAAAGATTCATTGGTAGTATGAGATGCTACACTAAACCCATATTAGAACTTTTAAAATTGTAGTTAAACTTTAAACCCTGTGACTGAATTATCAACTAAGTTTAAATTGTATTCTAAATATGTTTCTGCCATTTGCATAATGTGCACATTGTCCTTACCAAGAACAGAAACCATCTCAAGAAACCACTTTCTTTGCTCACCCATAATAAGCAACTTTTCATCTATTAAAATTTTATCATGAAAGTGCAACCATTCAGTGTCAACTACAGGCTCCATTTCTAATCCTGGTACTCTTGCTATTTCAACTCCATCTACAGTTCCTTCTTCTTTTGAAATCTTGAACCCCTCAAAGTTATACATGAGGATTGAAATAAAATTCTTCCAAACTCCTATTAATTTTGATATTTTGACCTTGTCCCATGAATCATGAATGTTCTTAAAGGCATCTAGTATGTGAATACCTTCCAGAAGGTTTTTGTTGTAACCCTGTGAAATGAGACACACAGACACACAAGACAGACAAGACGGCTGCAGCCCCAAAAGAGCTTCAGCTGCTTTATTTTATATCCTTTCTCACAGCTCTTTTTCTGACCAAGCCTGCTTTTCAGTTTATTACTCCCTACATACAAGAGATAGCTAAAAAGATCTTGGGGCTTAAGAAAAAACAAACATTCTCTCCCTCTCAGACTGTCCTCTAAGTAAGCAGATAACAGTCTCCACAGTTTACTGCCAAGTCCACTCTGAAGTCTGTCACTCCCAATAAATTCTGCAGGTTTTCTATTAACCCTTGGCTCCTACATTTTCCCCTTTTTATTTTATAAGTCGAGGTGACTGTGCCTGTCTTAGGTGGCCCTTAAGCTCTGAAGGAAGGGTCTTACCCGTCATTGGCCACCAGTCAAGAGCTATAGTTTATTTAGGGGAGGAGGTCAAAGCCTTTACAAACAATACGTTAAGAGCTTGTGTTTGTTTATGATTAGAAGATATGACAGATAGCAAACGGTGCTTCAGGACACTAAAGAAGAAAAGAAATAGTAAGAAAAGTAAAATTCCTATTCCCAATATTGTTAGAAAATGAGAAGTTTTCCACCAATCAACAGGATTAAGATTTTTTAGCTTTTGGGTAATTGATTGTATAACATCACCTCCATAGGGTACGTGTAAATTATTCTGAAATAATTCTAATACCCTTTTTTGGAATTCTAAGATATTAAGATTTAAACTATCTGAAAGCCCCAAAAGATGCCTCTTTTATCTTTTCCCATTCTTTCAGAACGATTATATCTTAAAGGGGTGATAAAAAAAATTTGCTCTTATTTCAGTCACATTTTAAACTTCGTAAGAAATTTAAATTTTACATTTGATCTCCAATATGAACCAATGCTGTCTCTATTATTAATTTGGTCATCAATGTGAGATAGACTATGCCACAGTTCACTGGCATTTTTATGCCACTCTCTAACATAATACTGTGTCTGTATATTTTGATGCAACACAGTTCTAGCAACTGCAGCCACTGTGATAATTCCAATGATTCCAATGACAGCTGCAATAATGAGTCCAATTAGTCTCTTAGTCCTTTTCAGATACTCTTTTGCCAAATGGATCAGGACTTGTGCTTCTGGAGAGGATTACCAGGATCTTGACACCTGCACCAGCAGCATACCTCTTCTTTTCCTTGCTGCTAAAATAGTCTCATTTTCGTGCAACATAAATGCTTGGAGAAAAGTGAATAGAAAACAATTCTCACAATTAAAAGTTTGATTTCTTATATGCTTGTGACTTTTAACAAATACATATGGATCTTTAGTACATATTTGCATATAATGTTTATGGCTGCTATTTAAAAGGAAGTTATAGTTACTAGAATTTGCTATAAAAATTGATCCCAATCCTAGGGAAATTTTCCATAAATTTCTCTGATTAATGTTATATTTATCATCCCATGGATTTGGCACAAATTGTCCTTTATGTATTAAACTTCTATTTAGCTTGCTTGCCCATATAGTCTCAGTTATCTTCGACCCCACAGGGGCCCCATCTCTTACAATTTCATAGGAATCATTAATTATGAAAACCGCTAGATCCATATGACATAACTGCCATCCATTCCAACTTTCTTTCTCATCTAACCGTCAAGTATTATTTGATTCCATAGAATTATGCATATGGGTCTTTCTAAAAATGGAAGAATTAAATTTGATTCCATTTTTCTTCTTCTTTAAGTAGTTTTGGAAGTCTTGGATCTACTGGACCTGGGAATCCTAAACTAATATTCAGATATTTTGGTAAAGTTGGATTGGCCCATGTTAGGGCTAGCAGTAAAGGTGGGTTAGGAATATAAATCCAATAAGTATAATTATGTCCCTGTCCTTCAGCAATTAAAGTTATATGTCCTATAATATACATTACCCATTTAGTTATTATTTTCATCCGGGTCGACATGTCTGGGTTTTATTCTCTTTGAGGGAATCCAAATCGAGGTTCCACCACCTGTAATGATAAGAGCAAATTCCCTACCCACACCTTTATCATGCCTGGTTTCCATAGATCATCCTTAACATCTTTCCAATAGGTCAGCTACAGCTGCAGTTCTGGTTGAGTTATATCACTTTTCTTTTCCAAATTACTAAAATGTTGTTCTGCAGGAGTCTGTAATGAATTATCATAAATGTTTAAAGAATTTAAAGTAAACAGTGCTTTTGCTAATTGATCTTTTGGTGTACTTATTTTCATAACATCATCCTCTGATCTCCCCCTTTTTGTTTTATGAGCATAGACTTTAGGGTTCAGTTTGTTCATTCAATAATTCATTGCCCAGAGGGATTATGTGGAATTCCTGTGATATGAGTAATATGAAAAGTAGTATAAAATTTACAAAATTGCTTCCCTGTATAAGCGGGACCATTGTCCATTTTAATAGATTGAGGGCATCCCATTACAGTAAAAGCATTAAGTAAATGTGATCGAACATGGCAGAAACGTTCTCCAGATTATGTGGTAGCCCAGATGAAATGAGAACAAATGTCTGTGATAACATGTACATACTGCGTTTTACCAAAATGTGAAATATGAGTAACATCTATTTGCCATAATTTATTTGCTTTTTGATTTGGGAGATTAAGCCCTGATGCAAATGGGAGTGCATTTAAAGGTCCACAGGTTTGATAAGTCCTAACAATGACCTGACCTGAGCTTGCTGTTTAGATAAAGATGGAAATTTCTTTCGAAGCCCTTTGCTATTGATATGAGTCAATTTGTGAAATGCTGTGGGATCCTGAATTACCCTCATAAGAATATCTACTTGCTGATTTTGTAATGACAAAGACCTTTAAGATTAGTATGAGCTCTTATATGCATGATAAAAAGGGGAGTAATTCAACTTCTGACTAATGTTTGTAAATGTAAAAACATTTGGAACAGTTCATCTCCTTCAAACAAAGAAGCTGTCTCAATGTGAGCAACTGTTTGACAGACATACTCAGAATTAGAAACAATATTAAGAGATTATGGAAATTTTGCAATATGTGAATTTCAGTACGTTGGGCTGAGGTATATTTTATTATTATTATTATTATTACCATTAGTAAAGACGGTAATGGCTTTTTCAGTGGGGAAACCTGATTTATTTTAGGCAAAATCCATTATGTCCTTTTTAGAAATTGTAAAAGTTTGTTTATTTATTTATTTATTTTTTAAAAATTAACAAACGAACAAAAACATTTTTAACATATCATTATTCAGTTCTCTATATATAAGCAGTAATTCATAATATTATCACATAGTTGCATATTCATCATTATGATTAAGTAATTGCAAAAGTTTTGACATAGGCAAATGATTATTAATTTGTCCTTTAAAATTATTTAATGCTATTTGCCAAGAGGTATTGAAAATAAGTAGACTTTGAACCTCTCCCTTTGTGAGATCACACACTATGCACTTAGCATTGTGACCTCTTAATTGATAACATCTTTGGCGATCTTTGGCTATTAAAGAAATGATTTTTTGCAAATATGTATTTAAACATTTTTGTCAATTATTTTGTAAAAAAAAATTTATTTTAAAATAACATCCTGCCAAAGTAGGCCTGTGGGAGACTGCAAGGTAAAGAAAATAATAAAATTAACTTATCTGAGCAAGTTGTCCTTTTTGAATACGTTGTTCAATTAATTTTAATTCTTGTTAAGCTACAGCTGTTAACTGCCTTTTGCTTAATAAATCAGAATCTCCTTGTAAAATATTAAATAAGTTTTGCAACACATAATTAGGAATTTTTAAAGTGACAAGTAGCAAAATTGAAAGCAGAGTGTTAATAGTGATGTGCACCCATAGTAAATGACCAGATTTTGTAAAATGAATTCATTGGATTGATTGAAAAGGAATGCAGGGATGAAGATTCTTTGTAATTGGTTGTGTTTTTTTGCTAATTTTAAATTTATTGCATGCAGTTTGTATGATATTATTTTATAATAGTGGTCAAATTCCGATTTGCTTATATGACCTGGCCCAGTTGGGTCCTCTGGGAACTGGCTAGGGACCAAGAGGAGCTTCCTGGGACCTACATATCTTTATTAAAGTGCACCTCTTTCCAGGAGGATAGCCAGTCCTCCCAGCTAGAGTGCACATTTTAACTGTTTCTTTACAAGGTCATGTGATAGCAACATCAGCTGCATGTAATGGCAACATCAGGTGAATAGAACAGATGCCACAAGTATATTTTTTCCTTGCATTCAGCCCTCAAATTTGATCTGCTCCCGACTTAAGTCATGGTTATTTGGGGATAAATTTAGTTTATACCTATGTAGTTTATATAAACACTAGATAAAGCATTAAAATATTTTGGCTTAAAGAAATTTAGGTATTTGTATGATTTGAATATTATTTAATGAGTAATAGATTTATTTACAGCAATATTACTTAGATTAATAGATCAAGTCAACTGGTCTGGGGCAAGAAAAGAAACAGTTTTTTGCCAGTATAATGATACCTAGAAGAAAATCAGTATTTTTTATACAGATAACAACATGATAAAAGCTAACGTAGGGTAGTTTGATAAAACACAGACTCTTTGCCTGTTACACTGATTATTTTGAAAAAAAATTTTATATTTTTTCATTAAGGGTCTAAGAAAACTTTGTTATTTTAGACCCATTAACTCTTTTTTGATTTTGATCATAATTTCCATTTTTATAAACTCTCAGCAATTATTATATTAGTTCAGGCTTTGTTCTCCTTTTTTTCATTTTGTAACAGTTATTCATTTTATCTTAAGATAAAACTATTTTTTTCTATTAATAAAAATATGTCTTTTATATTTTTCATGCTTGTCACTATTTCAAACACATATTTTACCACACATAATTACCATCAAAATTATATTTGTTAGAATAATGTTAAATACTTAAAATCCTTTAGTTAATGCATATTTGAAACATCAATATATAGTTTTTAACAAGAATTTTCAGTTTCAAAGTTCTGATGATATATTTCCTTTTCAAATATGAATAGGAGCTAAACTCATGGCCAGTTTCCAAATTGCTATTTGACAAGGATCTAAGTTAACAAAAGGAGATGGGGCTGTCATTCTCATTCATTGTCAGAAGATTTAATTTGTAGCATTGGTATAAATTTCAGTAGAATAATTATTTAGATTAAACCATGGTAACCTAACAGAACACTTTGAGTCAGAACTACAATCCTGAATTGTATACCCCTTAGGGGACCAATCTGTTATAATTCCATAGGAACCATTAATGAGTACTGACTCTTGTTCTGCATTGATCCTATTGAATATTTTCTGACTCAGATGTATATGAATTTTTATATAAAGGCAGCTCATTAAGAACAAGCCAGAAATTATTTTTTTTCTTGCTCTGCTAAAGGTATGGTAAAGAAGCAATCTTTTAAATCTATCATAATAATAGGAAACATTACAGCCTTTATGCTGAAACCAATAACTATACTTCTGTACTGAAGAAAAGAGCTCTAGTGACTCTGAAGTTTTTATTGAGACCCCCTGTAGTTTTTAACAATGTTTTCAACACACAAATATATTCCTTCATTCACCCACTATGATTTCCCATTACCCTGATGCTACAAGGAAATTAAAATTATTTTAAACTTTAAAAGACTTACAACAATGAACTAGGTCTGTTCCTGTGGCGAATCCTTAGCGTCCAGAGACACCCAATTACTTTGGATACTTTAACACGAAAACAGAGTAGCCCTTTCTTAGAGTCCCTTCGCTGATGATGCTCATGTAATGTTTTTACAACTTCCTTCCAATCTCTAAGATTAAGCTGCACTTTATGTTGACAGTGGAACCAATAGCATTTTTGAGAAACATGTTTGAAAAGTTTTTTAAGCTAAGCATCAGAAGCCTCAACATCAGTAGAGTGCAATAAGCCTTTTAACAAATATAAATATTCTCTTTCCAGAGACGGTAAATTTCCCATTTTGAAATGAACAAGGAATATTTAAAAAAGAATCTGAACGTCCCTCAATATTCAAAGAGGTGCTACACTTTCAGTTTCACAGGTGAAGTTTCAGGTCCTCGGGTCCCTGTTCAGGCGCCACTTGTTGTAACCCTGTGAAATGAGACACACAGACCCACAAGACAGATAAGATGACTGCAGCCCCGAAGAGCTTCAGCTGCTTTATTTTATATCCTTTCTCACAGCTCTTTTTCTGACCAAGCCTGCTTTTCAGTATATTACTGCCTACATACAAGAGAGAGCTAAAAAGATCTTGGAGCTTAAGAAAAAACAAACATTCTCTCCCTCTCAGACTGTCCTCCAAGTAAGCAGATAACAGTCTCCACAGTTTATTGCCAAGTCCACTCTGAAGCCAGTCACTCCCAATAAATTCTGCAGGTTTTCTATTAACCCTTGGCTCCTACAGGCTTTCAATTTACTTTTCTCAGTTCCACCTGTGGAATCAGTATCTGTGGCATTTATAGTCTTACGAATTATATGTTTTAAATAATAAAACTTGAAATTCAAAATTGCTCCTTAATCCATGAGCTTCAGAATGAATGTTATGTTAGCAGCCATGAAAGCAACATTACTATCTTTGTCTATCTCCATCAGAGCTCTTAGGTAACAAGTGCATTGTCAGTGAGCACTCTTATTTTGAAAAGAATGTTTTTATTTTTAGTAATGTGTCTCAAATTGGACTTAAAATATTCAGTAAAACACATTGTAAACAGGCTGTAATCTAGGCTTTCTTGTTCTATTTATAGAGGACAGGGATAGTGGTACCCTAGGATTTTCATAATGGTTAATGAGCATTGGCTACAATTTAAAGTCACTATTGGCCTTAGCCCCTAATAAAGAGAGACAATCTGTTCTTTGAATCTTTGAAGCCAGACAGTGTCTTCTCTCTAGCTGTGAAAGTCCTAAATGGCATATTCTTCCTATATAAGTTTATTTAATCTACATTGAAAATTTGTTTAATGTATCCATCTTCATCAATTTTCTTAGCTCGATTTTCTGGTTGGTGTGCTGCAACTTTTACTTCAGCATTTGCTGCTTCTTCTTTTATGTTATGGTGATTGCTTCTTTCTTTAAATCTCATGAACCAACTTCTGTTAGCTTCAGAGTTTTATTCTGCAGCTTCTTCACCTCTCATGGTCTTCAATGAATTAATGAGAGCTAGGGTCTTGCTGCTGGATAAGGCTTTTGCTTGAGGAAAGAGTGTGACTGGTTTGATCATCTATCCAGACCACTAAAACTGTCTCCATACCAGCAGTAAGGCTGTTTTCTTGACATTCATGCGTTCACAGTAATAGAGCTTTACATTTCCTTCAAGAATGTTTTTCTTTACATTCACAACTTGTTTAATTTTTTGATATAAAATGGTTAACTTTCAGTCTATCTTGCCTTTTGACATATCTTTCTCACTAAACTTAATTATTTCTAGCTGTTTGTATGAAGTAAGAAATTTGCAACTCTTCCTTTCCCTTGGCCACATAGAGTTTCAAGTGACCTCATCCTCTTAGAGATCACATGGTTGCTTATGAGGGCACACTGATGGCATCCCCAAATTATTACAAGAGCAACATCAAAGAACACTGAACACAGATCACCACAACAGACATAATAATAATAAGGAAAAAGATTGCATTATGAGAATTACTAAAATGAGACAGGGATATGAAGTAAGTTATGTGCTGTTAGAAAAATAGTGCCAATAGACTTGCTCAATGCAGGGTTGCTACAATCTCTCAATTTGTAAAAATCACAATATCTGCAAAACACAATAAATAAAAGTAGAATAAAGTAAGATGACATACCTGTACATAAAGTCACCATCCAGATATTCCTAGGTACATGAAAATTCAAACATTAAAAATGTACAGGATGATAAAACTTCTCTTTTCCAATCTTTCTTAAAAACATAATCACTGCTAACAGTTTCTTATGATTTCTTGAACTAAAGGTATTTCATACATATTCCTTCTTTTTTCATTGTGCTTATATTCACAGAAAGGAATAAATTTGCTCCTTTAATATACTATGGCTATCTTTTCATTGTAGCACTAACAAATGAATCTGCATGGACTTGTGGTAGTTAGATTCAGGTGTCAACTTGGCTAAGTGAGGGTGCCTAGTATTGCTGTGGACATGAGCCAATGGGATGTGAACCTCATCTGTCACTGATTACATCTGCAGTCGGCTAGGAGGCATGCCTGCTGCAGTGAATGATATTTGATTTAATTCACTGGTGCTTAAATGAGAGACCACAACATAGCTCAGTCCAAGCAGCACAGCATACCTCATCTCAGCACTTGTGGCTCAGCCCAGGCCTTTGGAGATTCAGAAAGAAATCACCCCTGGGAAATATGTTGGAACCCAAAGGCCTGGAGAGAAGGCCAGTGGAAATCATCCTATGCCTTCCCACATAGAATGAACCTCAGTTGAAAGTTAACTGTCTTTCCTCTTAAGAACTATACATCAACTAAATAAATCCCCTTTCATTGAAAGCCAATCTATCTGTGGTGTATTGCGTTCCAACAGCTAGCAAACTAGAACAGATCTACTCAGCTCAGACCTAGATGTTCTCACCATGATAGACCCAATGAAGAACCTGCCAGGAAACAGCCCTCTTTCAGGGAAGGCCAAAGCAACTGGCAATGGAAGAAGATGAGATTATGTTGGTACATCAACTGTTTCTGATAAAGCATGTAATCAAATGTTTGGGAGGTACATTAGGACATATAAATTTATGGAGATACATAAAGTGTTAACCATACAATACATAAATATAAATGATTTATTTCTTAAGATTCATTAAAACACTTTAAAGATATCTTTGCCTCCCCAATAAAATGTGTGATCTTCAGGAAGTATTTATTTTATTATTTTTGTTTTCTTTTTGGAAACAAGATATCCTCATTTCTTTACTAGGTTGGAAGATATAAGTCAAATAAGTTACATAATCATTTCTAGGATGCTGGACAACCACATTCTCCATACTCTCCATACAAGCATCCATCCATCCATCCATCCATCCATATATTTATATATGAATCTATGCTTCATTCCTTATTGCAATAGTAATTCCCAGAATCATATTAGACAAATATGATATTTCTCCTATATACCCATTCTTTGACTTTTGGTCAGCATTTCAGTTTGTTTGAATTTTTGTCTGGTGTGATAACTGTAAACATAATCTCCAAGATTATGAGCCCATAGTTACCTTGTTTTGGGGGGGTTGTGATTGTCCCAATTGCCTATAATTGTTTTCATTGGGTGTGCAAACATTAAGTTACACTTTGTGTCCTCTACAGTAACATCCCTAGCTACTCAAGATCATCAGAATCAAGTATCACAGCCAGAAGAGTAACTCTCCTTTCCTGCCCTTTTACTGTTATGATGAGCACAAAATATTGGTTCCATTTTAACATTTAGGGATAAGGTTAGGGTTAGGATTAGAGTTAGGGTTAGGGTTGAGGTGTTCCCATCAGTTATGTTATCTTCTCCAGGAGTGAAGACCTTTCCCAGGTGAAAGTGAAGATTTGCAAGTAGACCCTAAGAGTGTCAGCAATATCTGACCTATGTATTAGGTATTACATTATTTATCATGAAAGTAGAGAGACAGTACTATATATTAGGCAGTATATCAGTGCATATATTGATTTCTGAGGCCAGCATCTCAACTCTTTAGTGCTGAATTCAATTGGTTATCTAATTGAACCCTTAACAGGCCTTTATTCTCTTCTTTCAGGCTGACTGTTTATTGGTGATCTGATACATGATAAGATAAGTGAATTCTGAGGCCATGTGAAAAATTTTACCCATGTGGCAGGCTTCTGGGACTTCATCAGTTTTCTTTTTCACTATATGACATGTATTTATTTTACTTGGGAATTTAAGAAAAAAGGTGGAAATAAGATTGCCCTGGAGAAAGACAGTTAATGAATACCTTTAGACTTTCAATATGAATGTGAACTAATTTTCATCTTCCCTGTTCATGACATCAAAAATACATTCACCAAGTAGCAATACTTCTGGAATCATACCAAATGTTAAAGATCAGGAAAAAATGCTCTAATTAGTGCACCACTATCATTTACCATTATACATTTATGATTTTTTGCAGAGACCAGACACATTAATAAGACAGAAATATGATAGAGAATATTGATCGTGCATTCTTACCTCTTTTGGTAGGGTCAATAATCTTTGCAATATCTCCCAAGATGAAGTGTTGCTTCTGATTTACTCTATTACATAGAAGTAGATAAACAAATGTTTTGGGAGCTTCCTTTTGGCCATTTCCACTGAGTGGGCACTTATTCTAAAGAACAAGAACCAATAAAATTGTACCAGCTACTAAATGTATACAGATTAAGAAATTAACCTGGGTTGAATCCATGGATGCATTATTGCTGCTGTGTGCCCGAATTATAATGCTTGCCATTTGTAATGTCCCACTCTAACTAGAGGGAACAATAATAGCATTTGGTGTCCTTTGCTATCATTGTCAGCTCTGAATTCATATCTAGCAATCCTTGAAAATTCTGGGCATCCTCTTTCTCTACCATACAGTTACACACACTATAGCTTCCTTTGGGTAAGGATAATATATATATATTTAATTTGCTGATTTTCCCTCATTCTACCTAGCACCCTGCTGAAACATTGATTCGTGGGTCTGAAAATTCATTTAATTCTGCATCTGGGTGAGAGACTACTGTTTTACATTACAGTAACTGGTATCTATATTTTTTCTCATCGGGTCTTTTTATTATTAATAAACAAGTCATGTAATATCCTAGCTTTATTTCCTTTGTCTTGTCTCTGGAAACCTCATCATCTATTTCAATTGTTCATAGAACCCTGCAGGAAAAGACACCTGATTTCACTTTGTCCTTGCTGTAATTGTGTTAATTGTATCTACAATGTCTCTAATAATTATCAACTGCTGATATCTGCCCTTCTAGAATCCATAATTCCCATTGATACCAGGGAATAAAGTTCTAGGGAAGCATCTTCATTTGTCATTCTCAAAAAGCATCTCAAAAATATTTGTGCCCCCCTTACTAGCACATCCCAGATTGTGTTAAATGAAGGAAGAGTCTCCGGGGTCCTCTCTGGGAGCATAGTCATCTCAGGGATTCTCTGACTTTAGATCCTACAGCCTTAATGTTCTAGGCCTTCTGCTTCCTTTTTAAATACTAAGCCAAGGAACTTCCCCCTGTTCATTTCACTTACTGAAGGCTACTGTGATAGGCAGAATAATTGCTCAAAACGTGTGCATATTCTAATCCCTGGAACCTGTGAATATATTAGGTTACATGGCACAGGGAATTAAGGTTATACAGAATTAATATTATTAATCATCTGATCAGAAAATAGGGAGGTTTTCTTGGATTGTCTAGGTAGGATTAATTAAATCATGAATATCCTTAAATATGGATGAGAGAGGCAGAAAAGAAAGCCAGAGGGAGATGTCACAGTGTAAGTCAAAAAAGATTCAACTTTGCTGGTTTGGGAGATGGGGGAAAGGACCCTGATCAAAGGAAAGTGGGCAGTAACTAGAAGATGGAAAAGCCAAGAAAAATGAATTCTTATTTAGAGCTAAAAATAAAGCAGGTAGCTCTGCTAACAATTGATTTTAGCCCAGTGAGACTCATCATTCTTTCAACATACAGAACTATGAGATAATTTTGCTGTAATTTGTAACAAGAACATTAGAAAATGAACACAGTTATCCTCTTGTGTATCCTTTAAGGATCCAGCTCCATAGGACTTTGTCAAAACAGCAAACCCTAAGGCATAGATGAGTGTCCCCAAGCAAAGAAGTCTTCAGTCTCTAGACTTATATTTAAGATCCACCCCTGTAGTGAAGTGCTCCCAAAATCCCCTGTGATATTTGGCCCCATCCTTCCATTCCCACATGTATATAATTTTCTCTTAAAGCAAGGGTTGGAGTTTCATGCTTGGGCTTTCCTAATGCTTGCATATAATTAACTGCTTGGAAGCAGTAAGGGGTGTATGATGAAGCTCTTGAAGAGGACAAATATCATTGCATGTAAACTTCTTCAGATGAGGTGATAGCACACTGTGTCAGCAAGTGAAAACTTGCAAGAAATGGAGTTGAAACAACTTATGACAACCCAGAAGATCCAAGATAATTCATACATTCATGATTCTCTCTACACAAAAATGTCCCTGTGATAGTTCTCAGAGTATACTCTTTTCCTGTCAGGACACTGACTTGAAAGAAGGAGACTTTTTAGGTTGAATATTCAGTCTTTGGTTCAGTTTTGCCATCTTTTAAATAAAATCCTCATTTTGGTTTTCAGCATATCTCTGCCCATAGGAAACATAGTAGCAAGAGCAGTAGAGGGTCCATATTGAGGGTCAGAAGGATTAGATGGAGGGAATCTTGGAGGTACTTGAATTGGATCCACCCCTTTCATTCTTTCTTTGACTGAAATAGAAGAAGGAACCAGCTAAAATACTGACCTCTAGAATTTGTTGCTGTGACAACCTCACAATAGCAGACACTAAGTGTGACTGCTATGATCAACGATGAATTGCTTAAAATGTATTTCACCTTGGGATTCACAGAATTTGAAAAAACAAAATGGTGAATATATGTTGGTGGTGTACATTGTGGAATTCACTGCTTTCTCTGCCCACAAAGAAAAATAGATGGTCCTTTCCTCAATTTTAAAGTTCCTTGTACAATAAAATGATACAAATTTAGTAACCTTAATGCAATTTATTACTTCATAAGTAGAAATTTAAGTCTCAAATAAAGACAAATACAAATAATTTCTGTATTGAAAAAATGCAAAAGGAAACCTAAATTGAATTTGGAATGATTACTAATGATCATGTAATTAGAGACTATGAAGTTGGATGAATCATGACAAAATGTGTTATCCATGTGTACAGCAGAAATGAAAGTTTCAGACAAACTTCTCAGTACTCTCTGGATAAGAACAGAGAAAATATTTTCTTTTCAGTATTGTATTAAAATCTCATATATTCATAATGTGATGTGCATATTTCTATTTCAAAGTCTAAAAAATCATCCTTTTGGTTATCACATGATTTTATCTGTTTATAGTTTCAAAATCCTTACCATCAACTGCACACCTTACTTCTAGTTCATAATAAATACATGTACTGTCAAACATTATAATTTTTAGTAAAAGTTACATCTGATTGTAAAAAGCAAAGCTTAATTGGCATCATTTGTACTAAATTCAAATAACTTCACATGATAATAATTATGATCAATGAGAAACCTAAACCTCTCTGCCTTTCCACAAATTGAAGGGATCAAATTAGGAGCATAATATATATTTTAAAAAGGGAAAAATAGTGATACAGTCCAAAGAGCCAAAGCCTTTGTAAGATAAGGAACTCCTTCAGAGCTGTGAATTTTTCTTTCCATGTTCTGCCTCTGTTCTAAAATATGCTAGGTAAACACGTGGCAAGGATTTGGAGTAAAAATACCAGAATTAGAAAGGAGATTACCTAGACTATTTATAATATCCCTTTCAACATGGATTTTCTATGACTATTTGAATCTTATACTTTCTTCTGAGTCAGAGAACATTAATGCTGGGAATGAACTGCCAAATAAAGGAAACATATTGTAGGAGGGAAAATCTTCTAGTCTGAGGATATAAGTATACAGAGGGATGACACAAGTAGGAAAATAGTAGACATCAACATGAAGAGAGCTGTGAAAACACAAAATCAATACCAAGAGTGATACTATTCAGACAAGGGAGGCAGGCAAACAACAGGGAACAATTGTTAAGGCAACAGGTCTTTCATGCCTGTTTGTACGTGGTGTTGTGACTTTGTCTACATAGAATTGACTCAACACTCAGTAGTATACATATTCATATTGCCTACTTTTGTGAAGGAACTAATTCTCATGCTTTAAAGTAAGATTATATGAAAACCACAATGACAAGAATGTATTTTCTATTAAATTTTCTAGGTCAATACAAGCTATGAAGAAGAACTTGGAACATCCATTTATCATCTGTCCTTTGAGATCAATGACTTTCTACATAACTTCCTCATGGCATTTTTCACTTATGCATTCCTCAGTGTTTAAGTCAGAGGATTGAGCACTGGAAAAATTTCAGAATTTAGTGCCGAGGTCCACCACCGGCAGTTCCGAGAGCCGAGGCTGAGGACCACTGCGCTGCCTCATCAGCATTGTGGTGAGGGACCCACACAATGGGTCCACAGAGCCCTGCTGGCCACCATCCCTGTGCTGCCATCACCCTCAATCTGCCTCCCACCCGCACCCCGCCACATCGGGCGTGCTCAGGGCGCTGCACCTTGCCTCTCTGCAGGCAGCCCAACTCTCTGGGGTCCCTCCCAGCAACCTGACCCTCCTGCCAGCAGACCTCTACTGCCTTCACCACCCCGCACACCTGATGGACACAGTGCTGCTGGGGTGCAGACTCTCCCAACCACCACTCCCAAACGGCAAGTGCCCCCTGCCTCTTGGGCCCCTGGCCTGGGCTCAGCACCGTCCGGGGCCAGGCTCCAGCCTGGGACCTGGGAAGTGGCTCAGTCAGAAACCGATCTCTGAAGCGGGGATGACCCACCTGGCAGGACACCAGGCACCCCTTCACAAACACACCTGACTTTGGTGGTGCACCTCCAGTACTCTAAGGAGTGGAGGAGACCTCGAGGCTCTTCTGCCCTCAGTGCTGGCAGGAAAGCCCAGCCGCCGCCAAGGGTGTCAGCTATTTGGTGGTGCTCCGGGTGTTGGGGGTCAGACACGATGTCCGGTGGCACCATCCCCTGACAGTGGAGATCAATGCCTTCATGTTGGGCAAGCCTATTGGCCTCTGCCTGCCATAAGTCTGGGAGTGTTGGAGCGATGGGACACCAGACCCTCCCTGGGGTTCCCTGACCCTGACTTTCCACCTCCACTGCCACATAGGCCGGGGTCTGGGCAGTGGGCGAGCCTTCCTGCTCACCTCCACCTCCTGCATCCCCTACCCCCCAAGAGACTGCGACAGACCTTTGTGACGCAGGGGCTGAGGCCCTGGGATTTTTTCATTTTTTTTCTTTTCTTGTTTTACTTTCTTTCCTCAAATACCACAAGACAACAAAGAAATGCATACATTCCTAGTTTGATCGTTCAGTTCTGTGTATAGAATGAGTAATTCACAATTTCATCACAGAGTTGCATATTCATCATCATGATCATTTCTTGGAATATTTGCATCTACCCATGAGGAGAAATAAAAAATAAACAGAAAAAAATGTATACATACAATGTCCCTTATCCCTCCCTTTGTTTGATCACTAGCGTTTCCAAATGAATTGATTTTAACATATGCTTGCCCTATTATACAGTTTTATTCCATATGTTGTACCTGTCTGTTGACAAGGAAGATCAAAGGAGCATCAGATACAAGGATTGGCCACCGACTGCCAGAAGTCTGGGCCATTAGAGTGGTGGAGCACCAGACCCATCCTGGGATTCCCTGACCCAGAGTTGCCTCCATCGCTGCATCGGCTGTGGGGCTGGGCAGGGGGTGCGGCCTCCTGATCATCTCCACTTCCCTCAGCCCCTCCCCCCAAATGACTGCAGCAGACCTTTTATGACATTGGGGCTGTGGCCCCTGTGTTTATTTCCTTTTTTTCCCTGTTTTTTTTTCTTTTTCTAAATACCAAAAAACATGCAACAAATGCCAACATTCCTGTTTCGATCATTCCGTTTTACATATATAGTGAGTGATTGACAATATCATCACAGAGGTGCACATTCATCATCAGGATCATTTCTTGGAACAGTTGCATCTGTTCAGAAGGAGAAATAAAAAGAAAACAGAAAAAATGTTATGCATACCATGCCCCTTACCCCTCCCTTTCACTGATCACTAGCATTTTCAGCTGAAATTGATTTTAACATTTCTTCCCCCTCTTATTCTCTTTTATTCCATATGCTCTCCCTGTCTGCTGACAAGGTAGAAAAATGGAACATCGGGCAGGAGGCTTTCATAATCACACAGTCATATTGTGAAATCTATATCATCATGCAATCATCTTCAGGAAACATGGCCACTGGAACACAGCTCTTCATTTTCAGGCACTTCCCTCCAGGCTCTCCATTACATTCTGCCAGTCATCACCCTTTGTGGCTCACAGGGGCATGCCTTCTCTCGGCCATCTCAGAAGATGGACTCACTTCTCCCTCTCGTTATGTAGGACCTCCCCCCTGGAATGCAAATCCCCTTGGAAACATGGAACAGAACTCTCTGGACAAGCCATTACCCAGCATCTAGGGAATGAGAAAGCCTGCTGGACCCAAAGGGGAAAAGAGAACTGAGAGAAAGGAAGGATTCCATGGCCAAGAGATTTCAAGCAGTCCTGATATTATCCTGCTGGTGATTCATAGGTATTCTATGGACTTCCGAGTTTCATTTATGATGGCATGGAGAGGCTGGAGGGAATTACTTGAAGCTATTGAGTCCTGTTGCCCAAGCCTTGATGCTTGAAGATGATCATGGAAAAATTCAACTTTTACAATGGAAAGAGATGTTTGAAGGAAATTGTCCAAATGAAGATCATGAATTAGTGTAACCAAAAGGGTAAAAAGAGCAGAGAAAATAAGATATGACGTGTAAAATCTGTTGGAAATAATTTTTGAAGAGAGTTTTGCCTTTTTGGTAATAACATTGAATATTATTGGCTCACATGTCCCCAAACAAAAGACAGAGTGGTAAAATGAAAAAAAAAACCAAACAAACCAGGATATATCTATACGTTGTCTGCAAGAAACTCATTTTTGACCCAAGTACAAAAATAGGCTGAGAGTGAAAGGTTGGAAAAATATATTCCACATAGGCAGCAACCAGAATACAGAAGAGTAACTATACCAACATTAGACGGTTTAGACTTAAATGGAAATTGGTTAAAAGAAAAAAGAATGGACAGTAGGTGTTAATAAAAGGAACAATTCATCAAGAAGAAATAGCAATCATACATAATTATGCACCTAATCAAAGTACCCCAAAATGCATGAGGTAAACATTGGCAACTCTGATGGGAGAAATAGACAACTCTCCAATAATATTTAAAGATTTCAAGACACCACTCTCAACAACAGATAGAACATCTAGACAGAGGATAAATAAAGAAGCAGATCTTAAATAATATGACAAATGATGTAGCCATAACAGACATTTACAGAACATTGCACCTCACAACAGCAGGATATATTTTATCTCAAGTGCTATTGGATCATTCTCCAGTACAGACCACATGTTGGATCATAAAGCAGTTCTCAATAGATTTAAAAAGAGTGAAATCATGCAGAACACCTTTTTCATATCAAAATGAATTAAAATGGAAAATCAATGACAGTGGAGGGCTGGAAAATTCACAAATGTATGAAGGATAACCAATGCATTCTTAAACAACTAGTGGGTCAAGGAAGAAATTACAGAAGAAATCATAAAATATCTCCAGGCAAATGAAAATTAGTATACAACATTTCAAAAAACATGGGATGCAGCAAAAGTCATGCTAAGAGGGAAATTTATTGCCCCAAATGACTATATTACACAAAGGAAAGTTCAAAAATTGCGGAATTAATTCTCACATGGGGGAATTAGGGAAAGAATGGTAACCCCAAAGCAAACACATGGAAAGAAATAACAAAAATAAGAGCAGAAATAAATGAAACCAGGAATATAAAAACTATAGAGAGAGTCATCAAAGCAGAAGTTGTTTCTTTCAGAAAGTTAATAAGTATTGATGGACGCTTAGCTAGACTAATAAAGGGAAAAAAGAGAAAGGATGCAAGTAAATAAAATCTGAAGTGGGAGGGGTACAACTGAGGAAATAAAATAAATAAATAAATAAAAATGTCAGCAATTGTACTGACCCTGAGGAAATAAAATAAGTAAGAGGATATAATCAGCAATTGTATGCCAATAAGTTAAACACATTAGATAAATTGTGTAGCATCTTAGAAACACATGAACAACCTCCACTGATTTCAGAAGAAATAGAAAGCATTAACAAACCAATCATAAGCAAAGAGATTGAATCAGTCACCAAAACTTGCCAAATTAGAAAAGTCTAGGACCATATGGCTTCCCATGTGAATTCTACCAAGCATTCCAGGAATAATTAGTACCAATCCTACTCAAACTCTTCAAAAAAAATTGAAGAGGATGAAAGCTACTTAACTCATTCTATGAAACCAATATCATCCTAATATCAAAGCCAAACAAAGATACAGGGAGAGAAAATTAAAGACTATTAACTCTAATTGTATAGATGCAAAAATATTCAACAAAATACTTTCAGATCTAATCCAGCAGCACATTAAAAGAATTATACACCATAACCAAATGGGTTTTATCTCAAGTATGCAAGTCTTGTCCATAACAAGAAAATCAACTAATATCATACACCACATCAATAAAGCAAAGTGGAAAAAAACACATGGTTATCTCAATTGATGCAGAAAAGGTATTTGACAAAATCCAACATTCTTCCTTGATAAAAGCACTTCAAAAGATAAGAATAGCTAAAACTGCCTAAATCTGATCACGGGCATATATGAAAAACCCAGAACTAACATTGTACTCAATGGTGAAATACTGAAAGCATTCCTCAAAGAACTGGAGCAAGACAAGGATGTCTAATGTCATCATTGTTATTCAACATTATGCTGGAAGTTCTAGCTAGAACAATTAGGCAAGAAAAAGAAATAAAGACATCCAAATTGGAAAGGAAAAAGTAAAATTTTCACTATTTGTAGATAATATGATCCTATAAGTACATGGTCCCAAAAAATCTATGACAAAGCTACTAGAGCTAATAAATGAGTTCAGGAAATTGGAGCAAAGAATATCAACAAGCAAAAATCAATAGTGCTTACACTAGTTATGAGCAATCTGAGTATGAAATTAAAAAATAACATTCCATTTACAATATATATTAAAAGAATCAAATATCTAGGAATGCATTTAACCAGAGACCTAAAGTATATTTATAAAGAAAACTATAGAACATTGCTAAAAAATCAAAGAATATGTAAATAAATGGAAAAGCATAGATTGAAAGACTAAATATAGTTAAGGTGTCAAATCTACCCAAAATGTCTTATATATTCAGCCTAATATCAATCAAAATCCCAACAACTTACTTTGCAGAAACAGAAAAACCAATAATAATATTTATTTAGAAGGGCAGTTTTCCCTAAATAGCTCAAAACATCTTGTGGAGAAAATCAAAGTTGGAGTTCTCACAGTACCAGAATTTAAAGCATATTACAAAGCCTTGCTGATCAAAACGGTATGATACTGTCATAAAGTTAGATATACCAATCAATGGAATTGAAGTGAGTTCATAAATAGACCCTCTCATCTGCAGACAATTTATTTTTGACAAGGTGGCCAAGTTCATTAAACTGGGACAAAACAGGCTCTTCAACAAATGATGCTTGGAGAACTCCATATCCAAAAGAATAAAAGAGAACCCCTATCTTACATCTCATGCAAAAAATAACTCAGAATGGATCAAACAGCTAAACAATAGGATTAAAAACCATACAGTTCCTCGGGTAAAATGTAGGTAAGTATTTTAAAGGTCATGTGATGTAAGATATCTTCCTAGACCTTATACCCAAAGTGCAGGCAATTAAAGTAGAAATAGATAAAAGAGTACTCCTCAAATTTGTTTTTTGTTTGTGCATCAAAGGACTTTGTCAAGAAAGTAATAAAGCAGCCTACTCAGTTGGAGATAATATTGGAAACCACATATCTGATAAGGGTTAAACATCCAAAATAAATTAAGAGATCCTCCAATCCAACAAGGAAAAGACAAGCCAATTTTAAATGGGCAAATTTTAAATTTCCCAAAGAGAAAATACAAATGGCTTGAAAGCATATGGAAGGATTCTCAACTTCAAGTAGCTATCAGGGAAGTACAAATCAAAACCACAATGTGATACCATCTCACACCTACTAGGATGGCCATTTCCACACACACACACACACACAACAGAAAACTATAAGTGCTGAAGAAAATGATACACTTTCTCATTGTTGGTAGGAATGTAGAATAGTGCAGATACTCTGGAAGGAAGTTTGGCAATTCCTCAGGAAGCTAAGAATGGAGTTACTATATGATCCAGCGATCCCATTCCTAGGTATATACTTGGAAGAACTGAAAGTATGAACACAAACAGACATTTACACATTGATCTTTATAGTGGCTTTATTCATGATTGTCAATAGATAGAAACACCCAAAATGTCCATTAACTAACAAGTGGGTAAATAAATTGTGCTGTCTACAGAGAATAGAATAATATGCAGCTGTAAGACGGACAAAAGCCATGATACATCTAACAACATGGATGAACTCTGAGGACGTTATGTTGAGTGAAATAAACCAGAAAGTAAGGGACAAATACTGTATGGTCTCATTAATCAGAACTAACTATAATGAGCAGATTTTGAGAGTTAAATTAAGGAACACAGATTATCAGGAGATAGAAACAGGAAGAGATTGGGCAGTTAATATGTAAGGAGTACAGAATGTTCAATAAGGTTGATTGTAAAGGTTTGGAAATAGATAGCACAATATTGTAAGTGTCATTAATAAAGCTGAGAGTAAGTACGGTTGAAAGAGGAAGGGTAGTGTATATGTATCACTAGAGGGAAAGCTAGAAGATAAAACCTTGGACTGTATAACTTAGGGAAACATAGAGTGGGCAATGGTAGTGGTTAATTGTATAAATATAAGAAGGTCTTACCTGACCTAGAATGAATGTGCATAACTATTATAAGGTGCTAATGATAGGGCAATACATGGAAAAATCCAATTAATGTAAACTAAGGTCTAAAGTTAACAATAACATTGTAATATTCTCACAGTAATTGTAACAAAGGCACTGTACCAAAGCTAAATGTCAGTAATAGGGGGATGTAAAGTGGTGAGAGTTTTCTTCAGAAGACATGAGAATACCTCATTTTAACTGTAGTGGTGAATGCATACATATATAATTATACCAAGAGCCAGTGATTGTACACTTAAGAGAGTTTAAATGGTAAATAAAATTGTTAAAAAACATAATACAGGAGGGGTAAGGGATATGGGATTTTGTTTTCTTTTCATTTCTGTTTTGGAGTAATGAAAGTATTCTAAAATTGATTGTGAGGATGAATGTACAACTATGTGATGACACTGCAAGCCATTGATTGTTTACATTGGATGGATTATATGGTGTGTGAATATAACTTATTAAATTGTATTAAAAATGCAAAAAAAGAATGAAAGATGTAAACTAAAAAAATCACCTAACTTGCCAAATTATCTATTGGGTTTTTTTTGGAATTGCACTGAATCTATTAATCCAATTGGGAAAACTTACATTTTATGATACTGATTCATTGTTTTTGATTATAGGATAACTTACTTAGTGGGTGATTAATGGGTGGTAAATGTTGGGATGGAGTTGTTAAGGAATCCAAGCAGGATAGTGAGCCAAAGAGTAACAGATTTATTGAGGGGTGAAAGCAGGGGGAAAGCAGGTGGGAGAAGGCATGTGGGAGCCAACAAAACATGTCAGCAAAAGGAAAGAAAATGGCTCTGGCTCTCTTCCTGAGAGCTGTATTTTTAAAGGAAAACTGTGCCAGGAGGGGAGGGTGTCTGCTAGGTGATGACACATTGCTCTCCTTTGATGTGAAGCTGCATCTACCAACAAGGGCTATCACACAGAGATAGGCCTTGACTGCCTGCTTCATTGGCCTTCTCTTGAGTGAGGTGCTGGCATGTCTTGCTGCTACATCTGTTCCTGCAAAATAAGCTGAGAGGTCCCTGGCTTAAAAGTCTCTTTCACCTACAAAGTTTTTTTCTGAGACCTGACAGTAAAGTCTTTTGAAAAATATAGAGACATTAACTTATGTGCAAGGAAATTATTAAAGAGATATTCCTAAGAGAAACTGGTAAGGGAATAGGGTAAACAGGACAGAAAAGAGGAGAAAGCTAAACAAGGATACAATCTCAAGCAAAGTCCAACAGAGGACAGCTTCAACCTGATTTTGCAGGGGAACTTGAGTGTAAGTTAAGCCTGGAGTTATGACTTGAAGTAAGTGGTGACTTCATTACTCCCATATCCTTTAGATATTTGTTAATGACTTCTTTGGGTTTGGGTGTGGGAGTATAAATTCCCAGGCATTTTTGTCTGTCCATTAATAAAGATAAAGCAGACACCAGTGGCCTTATGGCAGCAGGTGCTTGCTGTGGGAAATGAAAGCACACAAAAATCCTGGGTAAACAAAACATGTTAAAGAGGAATCCAAATGCCTATGGGCGGATGTTGATATTCTCTGTTGTACTCTCCATTTACTTTGGTGTTCTTTATTGTTTCCAATAAAGTTGATAAATTTGTGCATTCAGGTCCTTTGATTACATTTATTCTTAGGATCCCTGGTTGCCATTGTAAAAAGCGTCTTTTAAAAAATGATATTTTCTAAATTTTAACATATAGAATTCAATGATTTGTATTATTAAACCTATAGCCAAACATATTATTAAGCTTTTACTATTGCTAATAATTTTGGGTTTTCTAGCTGACAATATTTAATCCGTGAATGCTCTTGTTCTTGTGTATTCTTTTTTCCTTTTCCTTTTCACAAATCTATTTAAGAATTCTAGCTCTGTGTAAAAAGAGATAATAAGATGTCTGTCTTTTTCCTGATTTTAAAGGGAATGTTTCTAACTTTTCCCATTGTTTTAGTTTCCTAGGCTGCTTAACCAAATACCATGAAATGGATTGGGTTAAACAACTGGAATTTATTTGCTCACTGTTTTGAATCCAGGAAAATATCCACATCAAGGCAGTGGTTTCATTCAGGAGTCTGTGACATTCTGGGGATGGCTGCCAGTGATTCCTGGTTTCTCTGTCAATAGGCAAACCATGTAGCAATGTCTTCTGGTCTCTTCTCTTCCAGGTTCCATTTCAGTTTCTACTTTATGGCTTTTTCTCTTTCTCTCTTATAAAGGGCTCAAATAATAGTGTTATCCATGAGAAGTACCTCAGTGTGGTGGAGGGGGAAAAGAATTTCATGAGTCTTGAAGGTGGCTTTCAGAAATCAACTTTAATAAGCAGGGAGAAGCATCACCAAGCATAGCACTCTTTCAGGTGGGCTCAGCCAGAGCCAGCTGGCCCCTTCACCCCAGAATTATACCCTTTCTTACTGCCACAGTTGGATACAGTGCACATGCATATGCTGAGGTGGCCTTATTTCTCTATATTGTGCATGCTTATGTTGAGCTGGCCTTATGTCTCTATTACCTCAACTTTGTTTTCCAGTATGCATTATGCCTTCAGTATTTTTCCTATTGTATACTGTCCATGATCCCCCTCATGGCCCTTGTTATAATTAACCTATTCATTTTGTCCCTTGACCAAACTATGTGGCCCAGTCATCTGGCTTACTTCCTGTACCCTCTTAGCTTGTTATTTCAGAACTTTCTATCTCTGGTCTCAACCCAAGCCTCGCCACTTAAACTTCAACATCCTCCTCCACTGCTCCCTACCTATTTTCTACCTGACAATAGGAGTAAGACCCATCTTGAGTGAGGTGGGTCACACCTTAACTAAAGCAGCCTCATCAAAAATTCCTGATTTCAATAGGTTTACACTAAGAAAGTAGATTAAATTTAAGAACATGGTTTTGGGGAAAACTTACCACTTCAAACCACCACACCTATTAGGAATGATATTTACTGTAGGTTTTTGTATATAGTTTATTGTGTTAAGAAAGTTTCCTCCTTTATTAATTTTCAAATAGTTCTTATGGAGGTTGAATGGTAATATTATTCTCCTTCAAAAAATTGTCCAAATCCACAATTGTATGAGAATATTTGTAGACTCATAAGTAATAAAAATTAAATATGAAACAATGAGATGTTACTACACTTCACAGACTAGAAAAAATCTTTTTCTGGGAATATTTTAAACTACTGATTTGGTTCTTTAGTAATTCTAGGAATATTAAGGCTCTCATTCTCATTTTTTGGCAATTAGATCTTTACATAAGGAAAATCAGATTTAAATAAATTACCATTTCTACAAATAGTAGAAACACTGAGTGAAATATTAACATCTAAACAAAATGCATGACAATTGAAGAAGTTGAATGTTTTATTGTTATTAAAAGGTTTCTTCTTTTGCTGCAAGGCTATTGCTTCACTATGAGAATAGCACTAAAATGTGGTATAATGTTGTTCTTATCTGACAGTGTACAAGTAATAAAAATTCATCTTCACTCCCAGTTATTTACAATGAAAATGTGAAATATTTTGACCCCAATCCATGTATTGGGTCAATTTATAGTGTCATGTAAGCCTTAAGATAGCCATGTTACCCTTGAATTATATAATTTTTACATGTATCTGCATTGGACTTAGTTTGCAGGTGAAATAAATTCTTATGGATTTAAACACTGAGATTTGAGATATTTTGCTTCATCACAGAATTTCTAATCCATCCCACTTAATTTTGGGGCAAATAGCTGGGGTTACTAATGTATTTGTTCAAGAAGTGAAGAGTGGAAGTGGAAGACTTAGGAAGGTCTGTGTGAACAGACCAATCAGAGGAACATTTTTCTTGGGACCAGGAGCTAGCCCTGGTAGAGTCCTTAAAGACTGCTGGCTGTGCCACAGTACTCACTAGTAACCATCATTTTCCACAATCCCCTCAGTCACCCAGGGTGAGCTCTTCAAAACTACTGGGTTAGTAGTAGAGGAACATCACAACTTTACTTGAGAATTTATCTGAACTGAGCATACTTGAGACTTCTGAGCTGAATGTGTGGTGAGTGGGGCAGTGATTCTGCAGAATCAGTGATTCTAAAATGTAGATTACCATCTTTGCAGACCTTCTTCACAACATTATGATGAACAATGTTGTTAATGGGTGAAAAATCCTTCACAAAATCTAACTTATAAGTAAGAGATAATGAGCTTCTTGTCATTATCAGCCCTAGCTGTAGGTTGCCTCTGGGTTATAGTACTGGCAGCACTGAGAAAGCTTCAAAATCCCAAATTACCTCTGTATGATGCACAATTAAATCTTCTAATTTGACTGTGTCTGAGGGAAGGAGCCAGGTCAGGTTTTTCTTTATATTATTTGAGGCTCCTTGTCCCCAAATATGCATAATGCCCAGCTCAAAGATGCACTGTTCCTCTTGGATGCAAGGATAGTCAGAATAATTAAAGCTCAGAGAGCTGAAGTGACTTTGATGAGGTGACAATTTTACTGAATTGGGTTCCAACTCTTAATGTGAACCTTTTCCCACAATTTCAACAACTTCCCTGAGATGTTCTTATTTTCAAATTGTTGTCCGATCTATGTAAGCTCTCAAATGTTCCTACCAGATTTTATATTTCACAATTTTAAGAAAAATTAATAGGTAGCCTAGAGCCTCATTTTTAGAGTTCCCTTATGTATACTTTAGAAAATGAATGTC
Source organism: Myrmecophaga tridactyla (assembly GCA_004026745.1). Taxonomy (NCBI): domain Eukaryota; kingdom Metazoa; phylum Chordata; class Mammalia; order Pilosa; family Myrmecophagidae; genus Myrmecophaga; species Myrmecophaga tridactyla. The sequence goes on from PVIY010002037.1 coordinate 101,877, forward strand.
CAAAGGGAGGAGGAATCAGAGAAATTCATTGGACATCCAGACCTATCTTTGGAGTTTCTACTAATTTTTAGAACATTTTCATAACAGTTTGATTTCTTTGAAAATAAAGCCCTGAGTCTCCCTGGAGGAGAGAAGTTGAGGCAAAGAAGGACCAACTTGCTCTGCAGAATAAAGTAAAAATATTACTCTCTTAGGTGGAAAAGTTGTCATTATGTGAATAGATTTTTGCTTTGCCCAAGGGGCTGTGAGCAGCCTTTGGGGCTGTAGACTGGAGGAAGGAAGGAGCAGTTCTGGCAGGAGGGATGGGGCCTATATGGAAGTAGGCCCTAAGAAATGGTGGCAAGCTGGTCTAGGACACCCTGACTGATGAGCTCTTGGAACACTGGTGACAGATACTAAATTTTAGAATTTCTTATTGATTATATCTTCAGGTCATATGATTCAGCCAAGCGTTGTTATGCTTCAAGGAAAGAAGGGAGAAGGTGGAGTGACACAGGGGAGCAATGATGAGATGCTAGATGCACAGGATTAGGGAATACTAAAATTGATGACAATAATGATGATGATGTTAACGACTGTGGGAATAATAGCAAATATTACACAGCAGTTACTACATACCAGGCATCATTTAAGCACTTTATTATCTTACTTTATCCTCATAATGGCTTTATGAGATAGGTATTGTTTTAGTCCCATTTTATAGATGCTGAAACTGAAGCTATGAGGTTGAAGGCTAAATAACTTGCTCAAAGGTAAAAACCTGAAGAAGAAACCTGGGGGAAAGTGATTTCCTGCAGTCACCTAAAATGTGGAGTTGAGCTGTTCAATTTGAACAATAAGGTAAACTGTGACCCTGGAAAACTGAAAAACCCAAGCATATAGATAATTTCAGCACTTGTGACAAGCATTTTCCAATTCTCTGTATTGCTAAGCCCTGGCCCTGGGTCACATTTAGCAGAGTTGGTGGCCTCTGAGACATGGTTCCCCAGGAATATGATGCTTAAATTACTGGTCCAGAGCCAATTCCTTCTCCATTGTTGGTGGAGGGCTAAGGGGTGGGGAAAATGTTGGTCAGCACCTTTTAGGAGCTGATTCTCCAGACTGAGATACTTAAGGAAGTCACCCTGAATTTCCTCCAGTTTTTAGGGCAAGAAGGAAAATAGGATTATAGGGTTCCCAAATTGTTGGGTCATATATTTACCTACATTGATCAAGAGGCCTGACATCAGGGTGTTAGAGTTGGGGTCTTCTAGGAAACAAGCCACCATCTCTCTACCCCACCCCACGCCCCACCTTCCTCCTTGCTGTCACTCCAAATAGACATCAAAGTGGGGAGCAAGACTCATAGTAGTTGTAGGTGAGTTTGATGTTCTGGTGGTTACAACTTGTGACATCTTGGAACTGCCTAGGAAGAATTAAAACTTTCAATTGATGTTTTAAAAATGTTCAATTCTTCAGACTTTGCCTAGAAAAACTTTCCAATGAAGAGTATAAAATTATACTTATTCAATCCTTTTAAGTTGATGATACAGGTAAATTTTCCTTCATTTTTTGTTACTTTTTTCATTAAATTCAAATATTCTATTTGTTCTTATGTATAAAGAAAATGAAATAAAATATGGTCATTTTTGTTTTTGTTGAATTTTGATTGTCTCCATAATCCTTATAATTGGTATCAAGGTTTGAATTGAGGGTAAAAAAGACTTGTTAGTAATAATAACTAACAAATCACATTTTTATAGAACTTTTTAATGTCAGTTGTTCATATATCTTCTCATCTAATCTTCCCAACACCTGTCCATAGGCAGGTAGATTAAGTATCAATATCATCCCTGTTTTACAAATGAGAAGCAAGGGCTCAAATTAGCTGAGTGAAGAGCTGGGACTTCCATGGATGGATGCACATTTCACTGCTAAGAACACATTATCAGGCCCAGAGTCTTAATGTCCCAACCTAGTGTAGTGAGTAACCCAGTTGGAAATTTTTATGTTTCTTCTGCATGATTTTTTCATCTGTCTTTTGTCAGCCCCTTTTATTTCTTATGAATACAAGAAGGTAAATAATGCAGACATTTTTCAAGATTTTTCCTAAAATGAGTCATCTATTTTCATAAATCATATTTTCATATATATTCATAAAATATATTTCAACCACTCTTTTCTGTGGGGATAACTGGGTGTACCTGGTGATTCCATAGTATCTTCTTCCAAGATTCTATAGCATTCTGTAAAATGAGTTCTTTTGACTCTTGTTTGTTCTTTTTATGAGTCTGAGGATTCTGGTTGGATTTGGAAATATCAGGCATTGTCTGAATATTTAAAATTTATGAAAGACAATTAATATTCTTGCAAGTCAGAGGGACCCTAAAGAACTCATGATAAAAGGGGCCCAAGAGGAGGGCAGGGATGGGTATGGAGGAAGGGGTGCAGCCTAGAGACATGAATCAGGGCATCCTGAGGCTCTAAGCTGGGAGGTGGGAGTAACAAGGAACCCAGGTGAGGGGTTGGCAGGGCTGTGAATTGTGTGACCCAGAAAATTGTCAGGCTGAGTTGGAAGGATGCCAGAATATCTTCTTGTTTTATTAATAACTCTTCTGTAAACCATAGAAATTTCACAATTGTAGATTCAGTTCCTCAGTTTCTTAGTGTATTAGACTTTTTATCACTGCCTTAACACATTACCACCAACTATGATTTAAAACCATACACCTTTGGGTGGGCCATCATGGCTCAGCAAGCAGAATTCTCTTCTGCCATGCTGGAAACCTAGGTTCAATTCCCAATACCTGCCCAGGCAATAAAAAACAAAACAAAACAAAAGAAAAACATTTATTTTCTTTCTATTCTGTAATTCAGAACTGTCTCACTAGCTAAAAAAAAGGTGCCAGCAGAGCTATGTTTTTTTCTGGAGCCTCTAAACAGACAATCCTCTACTTTGTATTTTCCAGCTTCTAGAAGCTTACCATACTTTTTGGCTTTTCCCCTTCCTCTGTATTCAAAGCTACAAATATAACATTTCTGGCTATTTTTCCATAGTCACATGTCTTTCTCTACATTTTCTTCTGCTTCTATCTTCCATTTCTAAGCACTCTCAAAATTATATTGGGCCCACCAGATAATACAAGGTAATATTCCCATAATTAGTCAGTTGATAAGCAATCCTAATTCCATCTGCAACTTTAATGCTCCTTTGCATTGTAACTTAACATAGTCACATTTTGGGGGGATTAGGACATGAACATCTTTGAAGATGAGCATTATTCTGTGCCCTACAGTCAGGTTGTTCTCCTTCACAACCTGGATGACTCATGGAAGCCTGAGGCAGACAACATCTCACAGGATGAGATTTAGAGAGGAAGGGGATGGGTGTTAGAAGCATGGAAAAGTGATAGAATGAGCATCACTTTATGATAATGGATGGCTTTGCTGTTACACCTCCTCCCGGGCTCCCCTTCTTGGATATTGGACGAGAAAGTCTCTACTATGCACTGGACCTGGGAAAGATGACACCCTTTCCCTCCATGTCTTGTCCAGGAACCTGAATTTAACATTTATGAGTAAGTTTAGGGTGGTGTCCCACTCTTTCCATCCAGGTTAGGTTATGATTCCTTTTCTTACCCACACAGTTCCTTAGTCAAGTTTTTGTTACAGCAATAAGCATCATGTGCTTGGTGAAAATAAGGTCCCAGCTGATCTGATTTTGTTTCTCCAGCAGGTAGTACAATAGTGAGTATAATATTTGCTGAATGGATTAATGAGTGAATAAATGGAGGGTGTGGAACTTTTTCCTCTACTCTTTTAAATCAGATCTGATGTTATTCTATGAATTGTTATTTACTTACCCACTCAGGGTATGGAACTCACCCTTATGAAGACTGTCAGAAATTAATCAGGGTTGTAAAGGCTACTTTCAGGGATTTTAGAACACACCAAACTTCTACTTTGCTGGGATGACACTATAAGATTTTATTTTTTAATTAAATGTATTCATTGCCTACTGATCTCTGTTAGAATGCCAGAATTTTTCTTTTTTGTTTTTAGTTTTGATACTAAGCCTTTTCATAAGGGGATTTGAGGGTGAGTACTTTCCATCTAAGTCTTCCAGAGAGGACAGAATGCACATTGGGATTCACCGTATTCTCTAATAGCAATGTAATACTACTTTGGGTCCTAGGACTCATCTATGACTGTTCTGATTTAATGATATTTGGTTCTGGCATATCCTATTCACCCTGAATGATCCTTCTTCCCTTGTTGTGAAAATTATCTGTCACTCCCAGGAGGCAACAACTGAATATATTGTAACTCAGGGTCACTCTTTTTCAAGCTCCTGATGTGCATTCAAACTGTTTTGGTTTAAATCCAGACTGGGCAATTTATTGATCAAGAGAGGTAAGCTTGAACATCTATTTACTTACCATCTATTTAATGCAACTTCTTCCCTGTAAAGGTGACACCCATCTACAAAGAAAAGAGACTGACTAAAATAATGCATGTAAAGGGTATAACACTGAGTTTGTCATGAATTAAACATGCATGTTTGTTCTTGCCCTCTGTAAAAATTTCTATCTATCTTGTTTTTCTTTATTTCTCCTGTCCTCCACTCCATACAGTTCTTATTTGCAGGTAATGCCTTGCTTTCTACTATTCTTTTAATGACGTTTTCATCTAAAATTCTGAAAATTACTCTACAGCCAACCACAGAATAAACTTCAATATTAAACCCTGGTGGGATGAATGAGGCCTTACTGATTTTGGTGAATTTCCCTTGAAATCCTAAATATCATAACAGGTTGAAGTTTTCCAAAGTTGCTGAATTCTCCACATACCCATGACCCAGATTGTGCTATACTATCAGGAGATGGAAATATATCTGCCTGGAATCCTAGAGGCAAATGTCCCAATCTGTTAGCTTCTTTTTTGTATTTGCTTTGATAGGTCTGAAAGAAACCTGGACATAGAAGATAAATTCTCTCATTGCTGAGGCTGTAGCTGAGACCATTTTCTTCCTTGCTGTCAGGGAAAGGTATTTTAGGGTACAGTTATTGTGAATGTACCAGATATTTTAGGACAGAGTTATTCTGGGTATGTCTTTTAACTTAACAGGGAGCAGTGGCAGAAAATTTGGTTCACCCATAATCTGAATGCAATACGCTTCATGGTTTCTGTATCCCACTGTCCAAGTTATATGCAGAATGTTTAGATCTTTGCTTTTAGTCCTCCAGTTGCTGAGAGAAATAACTTTGGGGACATAAAAGCCAAGATTGGAGGGTTTGTAGCTATGGCCTCACATGGAGTAATTTAAAAAAAAAAGAGGTTGCTTCCTACCTTGAGTGTCATTTCTGTGAAGAAAAAAGTGAAAACATATATTGTTCCCTTAGATTATGGCATAGAAGAGGAAAACAAAGCACAAAGAGGTTACAAATCTGCTCAAGGACACACCAATTAATAAGTGCTGAGGTGAGGCTGGGATTTAAACTGAGGTATAAGAGAGGGTAAGTTAGTAAAATGAGAGCAGTGACTCACAAACACATGAAAAGAGACCAGTAGACCAAGTCAGCTATAGCTGATAATATTAGCTTCATCTCCTCTTTTCCTTACTTTATAGGTGGGAATACCATGTCTCAGAGAGATGACATGAATTTCCAAAGTCTCACAGTTGCCTTCTGACAGACTCAGGACTAGAACTTGGACTTTCTGACTCCCAGTTGAGCGCTAAAAGCAGCAAATTGTGATGTCTAGGGAAAAAGAACTCTGGAATTCTTAAGCAGTTTGCCTAACCTGATAGAGTGGTTCAATGAAGAGTCCATGGTTTTGATGTCAGATATGGTTAAATCCTGATTTCACCTTACTAGCTTTGGGACAGCAGTATTAGAACAGATTTCACTGATACTTAATTTCATCATCTTTAAGAGGGGTAATAAAACCTGCTATTCAGACTCATTGTAATGATGAAATAATATGGTGCATCACCATGTGTTTACTTATCCATTCAATTAAATGGACATAAAATTTTCTCTGCCAGTTCTGACAGCTGCATTAGCAAGAAATCCCAGAAGGAAGTCTTGATATGTACTGGACAGGACCAGATTGAGAAACAAGGATCATGCACTGTTACTTTTCAGTTCACTGCAAATAACTCTTGCTGCTAGCATTTGCAGAAGAAATGTTAGCATTTGCAAAACAGAGCACACTGGCTAGAAAAATACAGGGAGTTGTCCAATATCAATAATGGTCAAACAAATGTGAATTAAAACAATGAGATGAAATGTAACGACAAAACAGAATAAAACAAAACAAAAAACACTGATGTTTATTACTGGCTAGAGTGAAAGAAGGAATGTGTCACTACGTTTTGCTATAGAAATGTAAATTGTCAATAGATATCAGGAGACTTTACAATATCTATAATCTTTTGTGCAATACATTCAACTGAGAAATTAGCCTAGGGATCCAGAAATAGTTGATGCATGATGAGGTTCTTCATGGTTTTGGAAACAATTGCTCATTGTTAGATATGACTGCATGACAGAATAATGTTTTATCATTAAAAATGAAAATGTTCAAAAAGTAATTGAGATGGTAAATGAATAGCTATGTGATGATACTGTGAACCACTGATTGCACAATTTAGATATTACATGGTATGTGAATATATATCTGAATAAAATTGCATTAATAAAAAACTGCACATCCAGAAAATAATAATGCTTCTAAAAATCTATAATTGTATTGGGAAATGCTTAAAATTAGGTTATTCATCATAATACACTAAATATATGGAGTATTTCAAAAACATAAATAAGACATGAACAAAAATTTACATATGGAAAAAAGAATATACTAAAATGCACAGTAGTGTTTCTTTTTAGATAGCAAAATTGAGTACATTTTTCCTTCCTTTTCTTTTAAATATTTTCTAAACTCTTTCATCACCAAGGTTTTCTTTATAATTACTTTCTCCTCTCTTTTCTTTTGAGGATCTGAAGATGCACAACCTTGGCCAAAACTAGAGCTAGCAACTTTATCTTCCCTTCTTCTCCTTTATACTTCTCCATGGGCTGACCAATCTGTGTTCTGAGAGAAGAGAGTGTGGTGTAGGTGAGGGGAACAAGTTAGGGGTTAAGACGTAGATCAGCATTTGATCCTTCACAACCTAGCTGCTATGATGTATCGTAGGCCACTCTCTCAATCAAAATATTAGCAATTCAAAACTCAAAGATTTGATCTAGGGTGGGCCACAGTGACCCAGAAGGCAGAGTTCTCACCTGCCATGCTGGAGACACAGGTTCAATTCCTGGTGCCTCCCCAAGCAAAATAAAACAAAATAAAACTCAAGGAATTTGGGCAAGATAATCATGATAATCACTTCCCTTACTGGCTTTTTAAGAAGAGAAAACATGAAGGGATGGTTTAAGGGGTTCCCTTCAATTCTTAAATGGATTAGATCCTTTATTTGGTTTTTGATCCCACACTTAGCTGATATCCCATACTTAGGAGTGTGAGTAATTTCCAGTTTAGAGAATAGATTATGAATCCATAGATTTTTTCACTATACTTTCTTCTCTTCATAGGAACTGCCTTCTGCATTTACCGTATGAATAATCAGAGCAGGAAGAGGAGAACCAGGTGATGCAGGGGAAAGGGCTAGATGCTCTCTTAAAGATGCCCTAGAGAAGAATTGATTGTTATTGGTAACTTTTACAAAGCAAGAGACACAATGTTTGCTTCTATCAATCTACCCTATTAAGATTAATAAAGGTTGTGGTAAGTGGCTATCAGCCTCCTTCAATCTAGTTATTGTAATTTCTTGTATTTTTTGTTTTAGTTCTTAGACATTTAAGAAGTATTCTTTGCACACTCCACTATGTCTCGGAATGTAGGTATTAAACATGCAGAATTTATTCTTTTAAGATGCTTCTAACATAGAGTGGGAGGGTGGAGAAAGACCAAATACAGCATAGTGTGCAAGTGTTCTGGTGGTAATAAAAATTTGTGTTTTATGGGAATAGAATGAGAAGTCTTATAATCCAGTCTAGGGTGGGTGAATGAGATTTCCTTGTTCTGAGGGATGTGTAAGAATAAGCTGGTAGAAGAAAGGAGAAAAGATGTGTAAGAATGGGATATCACAAGGAAGACAATACAGTATGAGTGAACATGACCCAATCAGGGAATTTAAGGTAGTTTAGTATGGCTAAAGCCCATAGTAGTGTCAAGACTGAGAGATAAGGGATAATGTGCATAGGTCAGTAGGTTATGGGAATTTATAATGAGGCTAAAATTCTAAGATTTCATCATGAAAATGAAGAGAAGCATTTGGAGGATTTAAAGTCAGGTAATAGCCAGATTGACTGATTTAATTACATAAATATCACTGTGACTGCATTGTAGACAATGAAGCAGTGTCTGGAGGATACATGAGGCAAGGAGAGATCAGCTATGATACTGTTGAAGCAATTTTGATAATTACTTTAAAGTTACTGCTGAGAATTATGGAGAGGTCATGGGCAGTGCTCAAAATGTTTTGGGAATGAATAAGTGAGTGAATAGATGGATGGATACTAAATAAAAGTATCAGATAAGATATGTGACTAATTTTGGAACTAACAAGATGTAGTAGTACAGGAAAGCATCAAAGATGACTCCCAAGTTTCTGGTAGATGGTGGAGACATTCACTGAGGGTAAATATAGAAGAAGGGACAGATTGAAATAGGATGAAGTAATGCATTCAATTTTTAAGAAGATATTTCCATGCATACTGAGAAGTTCAGCTAGGAGTTGGAAGGGTGTCTCTAACAGAGCAACTGTAAAAACCTTTAGGGTAATTATTTTCCTATAACTGGTTATTTTTAACGAACTAAAATTAATATATGTTTCGTTTTTATTACAAAAATCTTAGTTATTTTAAATTTGAAAGAAAAGAATTGACTGTTACTGTATTATTAAAATGCAAGAGATGTTTCGGTAAGATTATGTATTATGTAAATTTTTCAACATGTGTTTTAGAATAGAATTCACATGTGACTAGTTTGTTTCCACTTTCCCCTCTCATAATCATATTCATTGGGCTGTTTCCCTATATTTGAACAATCAATGTACTTTTTGCACCTATGTCCAGCAATACTTTTACATCAATTCTTGCAGGGTGCAAAAGGCTTTCAATACTTTATACAAACAGTTGGGCTATGCTCAATCACTGCAATTTTAACAATGGGAAACAGGAGGGAAAATGTTATTTTAAAATGCCATGGGGGCAGTTGCAGCTCTTGTGCCCGTCAGCATTACCCAGATGGCATCCCAGAACTGTGATCCAGACATTGCCAGTGTCACTGCTGCTTGCAGGAGTGCTGAGCCCAGCAGAGGTACTGCCCAGAGTTCCATGAGCAAGAGGCTACAGCAGAAGTTGATAACTCTCATGATATCTGGTGACAAAGGAATTTCCACCTACCCCGAATAAGACAACTTTTCAAGAGGCTAGGGACCATCCATGGAGCAGCTGGCACAGTATATGAAGATCTGAGGTATAAGTTCTCCCTAGAGTTCCCCAGTGGCTACCCTACAATGGCCCATGATAATGTTCCTCCAACCCTTCTACCACCCCAATGTGGACACTAAGAGTAACATCTGCCTGAACATCCTGAAGGACAAGTTGTCTGCTTTGCATGATGTCTGTTCCATCCTCCTCTCCACCCAGAGCCAGCAAGGAGAACCCATCATTGAATGCCCTTTGAACACACATGCTGTCAAACTCTGGAAAAAAAACACAACCTTTAAGAAGTACCTGCAAGAGACCTACTCAAAGGACGTCTCCATCCAAGAGCCTTGAACTAGACTGTTCAACCTCTGTCTTTTTGTACTCTTTTTGTTTTTTCCTTAGATGGTCTGTCCTTTCCATCATATTGGTGGTGTCATTTTTATTTTGTTTCTATTTTTAACTTAAACATCTGCTGCCCTTGTAATGAATATATAAATAAAACAAATGCTTTTTTTTGCAAAAAATAAATGCCATGCCAATGATGCCTGAAGATAGGAGGAAAAGAGGAGTGTAAAAGAATTGATAAAATCAGACTGACGATTTCAGAGAGAAATGGAACACAAAGGAAATGAAAAACATTTCTTGGCAAAATAAATGGAGATACTCTGCTCTTGATCAGGAGAAAGTGTGGAAATAGTTGTTCATAATATTTTATACACTGCCTATATGTTTCAAAATTGTATCCTTAGGACACATATCATCTGACATTTGCACTGAATTGTTGAAAATGCTAGATTTTTGAATTATAAAGTAAACCACCACTTTTTTCCTTAAAGCTAATTTTGTAGAAAATTTTACATGTAAAAGTCTAGGTGTTTAGTCACTTCAGCACTGATTAGTTCTGGATGTCTAAGCTTTTTAAAAATATTTTTATTGAGAAATGTCCATACACATACAGTCTAGACATATTATACAATAAATGGCTCACAATATCATCACATAGTTGTACATTCTTCACCATGAGCAATTTTAGAAAATTTGTGCCACTGCAGAAAAAGAAATAAAAAAGAAAACAGAAATCATACATTCCATACACATTACCCCTCCCTATCATTGACCCACAGTTTTTTTTAGAAAAGTTCAGTGTGTTTCTTTTTTTGATTAAATTTTAATTTTTTAAAAAAAATAACAAACACAAACATTTTAATTTATGATCATTCTGTTCTACATATACAACCAGTAATTCACAATATAAATATATAGTTTCATATTCATCATCATGGTCATTTCTTAGAATATTTGCATCAACTCAGAAAAAGAAAAAAAAGAAAACAGAAGAAAATTTCATGCATACCATACCCCATACCTCTCCTTTTCAATGATCACTAGCATTTCAACCTAAATTTATTTTAACTTTTGTTCCTTCTATTATTTATTTATTCATAATGTATTTATTTATTTATTAAAAATTAACAAACGAACTAAATCATTAGCATGTGATCATTCTGCTCTACATATATAATCAGTAATTCGCAATATCATCACTTAGTTGCATATTCATCATTTCTTAGATCATTTGCATCAATTCAGAAAAAGAAATAAAAAGACAACAGAAAAAGAAATAAAACAAAAACAACAAAAAAGATTATACATACCATATCCTTTACCCCTCACTTTCATTGATCACTAGCATTTCAAACTATTTATTTTAACATTTATTCCCCCTATTATTTATTTTTATTCCATATGTTCTACTCATTTGTTGACAAGGTAGATAAAATGAGCATCAGACAGAAGGTTTTCACAATCACACAGCCACATTGTGAAAGCTATAACATTATACAATCATCCTCAAGAAACATGGCTGCTGGAACACAGCTCTACATTTTCAGGCAGTTCCCTCCAGCCTCTCCATCACATCATGAATAACAAGGTGATATATACTTAATGTGTAAGAATAACCTCCAGGATAACCTCTCAACTCTGTTTGGAATCTCTCAGCCATTGACACTTTGTCTCATTTCACTCTTCCCCCTTTTGGTCGAGAAGGATTTCTCAATCTCTTGATGTTGAGTCTCAGCTCATTCTAGGGTTTTTCTCAATCCCCTGATGCTGAGTCTTAGCTCATTCTGGGATTTCTCTCCCATGTTAACAGAAAGCTCCACACCCCCTGAGAGGCATGCCCCACGTAGACAGGGGGAGGGCAGTGAGTTTCTTGTTGTGTTGGCTGTAGAGACAGGCCACATCAGAGAAACAAAAGAGGCTCTCTTGGGGGTGACTCTTAGGCTTAAATTTTAAGTAGACTCAACCTATCATTTGTGGGGTTAATTTTCATATGAAAAAACCCCAAGACTGGGGGCTCAGCCTATAGCTTTGGTTGTCCACACTGCTTGTGAGAATATCAAGAATTCAACTTGGGGAAGTTGAATTTTCCCCGTTCTCACCATTTCCTGAAGGGGAATTTGTAAATACTTTTCCACTCACTGATCAAATCACTCTGGGATTCATCGAGGCATCACTGTGGACAAACCAACAAAATCTCATGCCCTACCCGAGATTCCAAGTACTTATGGTGTTCAATCAAGCTATCCACATAAGTTATATTAGGAAATGCACTAGTCAAAATATAAATTTTGTACCAAATATACATTTTTTGTTTTCGTCTCACAAATAAGGTAAAATTTTAAAATATTAATTACCATCTGTTTTCAGCACTCTGCAGTAATGACATTCATTTGTTCTTCATCATGCAAAAGCATTTTTAAAATTTGTACATTTATCCACAATTATGATGCACTCTAGGCATTTCTAGATTACACCATCTCAATCTTTAATGTCTATCTTTCTTTCTGATTTCATTTATGCCCAAGCCCTCCTCCCTCTATCATTCTCACATGCAGCTTCATTCAGCATTTTAACATAATTGTATTACAGTTAGGTAGTATTGTGCTGTCCATTTATGCATTTTTACAATCAGTCCTGTTGCACAATCTGTACCACTTCAGCTCCAATAGCCCAATATCTTACCCTACTTCTATCTCCTGATGGTCTCTGTTACCAACGGAATATTCCAAGTTTATTCACTAATGTCAGTTCATATCAGTGAGATCATACAGTATTTGTCCTTTTGTCTTTGGATAATCTCACTCAGCCTAATGTCCTAAAGGTCCATTCATGTTGTTACATACTTCATAGCTTTATTCTGTCTTAATGTTGCATAATATTCCATCGTATGTCTATACCACAGTTTGTTTAGCCACTTGACTGTTGATGGACATTTTGGCTGTTTCCATCTCTTGGCAATTGTAAAAAATGCTGCTATGAACATTGGTGTGCACATGTCCATTTATGTCTTTGCCCTTATGTCCTCTGAGTAGATACCCAGCAATGGTATTGCCAGGTCATATGGCAATTCTATATTCAGCATTTTGAGGAGCCGCCAAACTGCCTTCCACAGCAGTTGCATCATTTGACATTCCCACCAAAAATGAATAAGCGTGCCTCTTTCTCCACATCCTCTCCAGCACTTGTCATTTACTGTTTTGTTGATAATGGCCATTCTGGTGGGTGTGAGATGATATTTCATTGTGGTTTTGATTTGCATTTCTCTAATGGGCAGAGAAGTTGGGTATCTCTTCATGTGCCTTTTGGCCACTTGTATTTCCTCTTCTGAGAAGTGTCTGTTCAATTCTTTTTCTCACTTTGTAATTGGATTGGCTGTCTTTTGTTGTTGAGTTGAACAATCTCTTTATAAATTCTGGATACCAGACCTTTATATGATATGTCATTTCCAAGTATTGTCTCCGATTGTGTAGGTTGTCTTTTTGCTTTCTTGATGAAGTTCTTTTATGAGCAAAATTGTTTAATTTTGAGAAGTTCCCATTTCTTTCTTTCTTTTTTCAATGCTCTTGCTTTGGGTATAAGGTCTATAAAACTGCCTCCAAGTATAAGATTTATAAGATATTTCCCTACATTTTCCACTAACTGTTTTATGGTCTTAGACTTAATGTTTAGGTCTTTGATCCATTTTATGTTAACTTTTGTATAGGGTGTGAGATATGAGTCCTCTTTCATTCTTTTGCATATGGATATCCAGTTCTCTAGGCACCATTTATTGAAGAGACTGTTCTGTCCCAGGTGAGTTGGCTTGACTGCCTTATCAAAGATTAATTGTCCATAGATGAGAGGGTCTATATCTGAACACTCTATTCAATTCCATCAGTCGATAAATCTATCTTTATGCCAGTATCAGGCTGTTTTGACCACTGTAGCTTCATAATATGCTTTAAAGTCAGGCAGAGTGAGACCTCTGGCTTCATTTATTTTCCTAAAGATACTTTTAGCAATTCAGCGCACCCTGCCCTTCCAGATTAATTTGGTTATTGTTTTTTCTATTTCTGAAAAGTAAATTATTGAGATTTTGATTGGCATTGCATTGAATCTGTAGATCAATTAAGGTAGAAATGACATCTTAACTATATTTAGTCTTCCAATCCATGAACACGGTATGCTCTTCTATCTATTTAGGTCTTCTGTGATTTCTTTTAAAAATTTCTTGTAGTTTTATTTGTATAGGACTTTTGTCTCTTTAGTTAAATTTATTCCTAAATATTTAAATTCTTTTGTTTGCACTTGTAAATGGAATTCGTTTCTTGAATTCCTCCTCAGATTTTTCATTACTAGTGTATAGAAACACTACAGATTTTTGAGTGTTGATCTTGTAACTTGCCACTTTGCTGTACCCGTTTATTGGCTCTAGTAGTTTTGCTGTGGATTTTTCAGAGTTTTCGATATATAGTATCATATCATCTGCAAACAGTGAGAGTTTTACTTCTTTCTTTCCAATTTTGATGCCTTGTGTTTCTTTTCCTTGTCTAATTGCTCTGGCTAGAACTTCCAACAGAATGTTGAATAACAGTGGTTAGAGTGGACTTCCTTTTTCTTGTTCCTTATCTTTGTGGGAAAGTTGTCAGTTTTTCCCCATTGAGGATGATATTAGCTGTGGGTTTTTCACATATTCCTTTTATCATTTTAAGGAAGTTCCCTTGTATTTCTAGTCTTTGAAGTGTTTTCAACAGGAAAGGATGTTGAATTTTGTCAAATGCATTTTCTGCATCACTCGAGATGATCATGTGGTTTTTCTCCTTGGATTTGTTGATATGGTGTATTCCATTAATTGATTTTCTTATGTTGAACCATCCTTGCATACCTGGGATGAATCCTACTTGGTCATGATGTATAATTCTTTTAATGTGGTGCTGGATTTGATTTGCTAGAATTTTTGCATCTATATTCATTAGAGAGATTAGTCTGTAATTTTCTTTTTTTGTAATATCTTGGTTTGGCTTAGGTATGAGGGTAATGTTGGCTTCATAGAATGAAAATGGTAGCTTTTCCTCCTCTTCAATTTTTTTGAAGAGTTTGAGCTGGATTGGCAATAATTCTTTCGGGAATGTTTGGTAGAATTCCCATGTGATGCCATTTGGTCCTGGACTTTTCTTTTTGGGGAGCTACTTACTGACTGAATCAATTTCTTTACTTGTAATTGGTTTGTTGAGGTCATTTATTTCTTCTCAAATCAAAGTTGGTTGTTCATGCTTTTCTAAGAAGTTGTCAGTTTCATCTACATTATTGTATTTATTAGCATAAAGTTGTTCATAGCATCCTGTTGTTACTTCCTTTATTTCTGTGGGGTCAGTGGTGATGTCTCCTCTTCCATTTCTAATCTTATGTATTTGCATCCTCTCTCTTCTTCTTTTTGTCAATCTTGCTAAGGGTCCATCAATCTTATTGATTTTCTCATAGAACCAGCTTCTGGTTTTATTGATTTTCTCAATTGTTTTCATGTTCTCAATTTCATTTATTTCTACTCTAACCTTTGTTATTTCTTTCCTTTTGCTTGCTTTGGGGTTAGTTTGCTGTTCTTTCTCTAGTTCTTCCAAGTGGACAGTTAATTCCTTGATTTTTGCCCTTTCTTCCTTTTTGATATAGGCATTTGTGGCAATAAATTTTCCTCTTAGCATTGCCTTTGCTGTGTCCCATAAGTTTTGATATGCTGTGTTTTCATTTTCATTTGCCTAGAGATATTTACTGATTTCCCTTGTAATTGCTTCCTTGACCCACTGGTTGTTTAAGAGTGTGTTGTTGAGCCTCCACATATTTGTGAATTTTCTGTTGTTTTGCCTATTATTGATTTCCAACTTCATTCCTTTATGATCTGAGAAAGCGTTTTGTTTGATTTCAATCATGCTTTCCGACCCAGCATATAGTCTGTCTTTTTTTATTAATTAAAAAAAATTACAAGAAACACAAACATTCCCAACACTTCACAATACCATCACATAGTTGCATATTCATCTTCATGATCATTTCCCAGAACACTAGCATCAATCCAGAAAAAGAAATAAAAAGACAACAGAAAAATACAACAAACAGAAAAAAAATTACAGGCCATACCCCTTACTAATCCCTTTCGTTGATCACTAGCATTTCAAACTAAATCTATTTTAACACTTGTTCCCCTATTATTTATTTTTATTCCATATGTTCCTCTCATCTGTTGACAAGGTAGATAAAAGGAACATCAGACACAAGGTTTTCACAATCACACAGTCACATTGTGAAAGCTATGTCCTTATACAATCATCATCAAGAAACATGGCTACTGGAACACAGCTCAACATTTTCAGGCAGTTCTCTCCAGCCTCTCCATTGCATCTTGGATAACAAGGTGATATCTACTTAGTGCATAAGAATAACCTCCAGGATAACCTCTCGACTCTATTTGAAATCTCTCAGCCATTGATACTTTGTCTCATTTCACTCTTACCCCTTTTGGTCGAGAAGGTTTTCTCAATCCCTTGATGCTGGGTCTCAGCTGATTCTAGAGTTTTTCTCAATCCCTTGATGCTGAATCTCAGCTCATTCTAGAATTTCTGTCCCAGGCTGCCAGGAAGATCCACACCCCTGGTAGTCATATCCCATGTAGACAGGGGGAGGGTCGTGAGTCTACTTCCTTTGTTGGCTGGAGAGAGAGGCCACATCTGAGCAACAAAAGAGGTTTCTCTTGGGGGTGACTCTTAGGCTTAATTTTAAGTAGGCTTGACCTATCCCCTGTGGGGTTAAGTTTCATATGAACAAACCCCTAGACTGGGGGCCCAGCCTATAGCTTTGGTTGTCCAACTGCTTGTGAGAATATCAAGAATTCAACTTGGGGAAGTTGAGATTTCTCCCGTTCTCACCATTCCCCGAAAGGGACTTTGCAAATACTTTTCTGCTCACTGATCACATCACTCTGGGATTCATCTGGGCATCACCTGGACAATCCAACAAAATCTCATGTCCTATACAAAGTTCCATGTACTTAAGGTGTTCAATCAATTATCTACATAAGTTATATTAGGAGATGCAATACTCAAAGTATAGATTTGTACCAAATAAACAATTTTTGCTTTAGTCTCACACAGAAGTTGAAATTTTAAAATATTAATTACCATCTATTTTCAGCACACTGCAGTAATGTCATTCTTTTGTTCTTCCTCATGCAAAAACATTTTTAAAATTTGTACATTTAGTCACTATCATTATATACTCTAGGCATTCCTAGATTACACCATCTCAATCTTTATCGTCTATCTTTCTTTGTGATTTCATTTATGCCCCAGCTCTCGTCCCTCTATCATTCTCATATGCAGTTTCATTCAGTGTTTTAACATATTTGTATTACAGTTAGGTAATATTGTGCTGTCCATTTCTGAGTTTTTATTTTCAGTCCTGTTGCACAATCTGTATCCCTTCAGCTCCAATTACCTAATATCTTACCCTATTTCTATCTCCTGATGGTCTCTGTTACCAAGAAAATATTCCAAGTTTATTCACTAATGTCAGTTCATATCAGTGAGACCATACAGTATTTGTCCTTTTGTTTCTGGCTAATCACACTCAGCATAATGTCCTTAAGGTCCATTCATGTTGTTACATACTTCATAACTTTATTCTGTCTTACAGCAGCATAATATTCCACCTTATGTAAATGTCACAGTTTGTTTAGTCAACTGCCTGTTGATGGACATTTTGGCTGTTTCCATCTCTTGGTAATTGTTAATAATGCTGCTATAAAAATTGGTGTGTAACTGTCCATTTGTGTCCTTGGCCTCGTGTCGTTTGAGTAGAGACAGCATATAGATGGGTCCTGTTATTTAATCCATTCTGCCAGACTGTGTCTTTTGATTGGAGAGTTTAATCCATTAACATTCAGTGTTATTACTGCATGGGTAGTACTTTCTTCTACTATTTTGCCTTCTGGATTTTATATGTCATATCTAATTTTCCTTCTTTATACCTTTACTCATAGTCTTCCTTTCTACACTCTTCTCCACACCTCTCACTTCTGTCTTTGTATCTGTCTCTAGTGTTCCCTTTAATATTTCTTGCAGAGCTGGTCTCTTGGTCACAAATTCTCTCAGTGATTTTTTGTCTGAAAATGTTTTAATTTCTCCTTCATTTTTGAAGGACAATTTTGCTGGATATATAATTCTTGGTTGGCAGTTTTTCTCTTTTAATAATTTAAATATATCATCCCACTGTCTTCTTGCCTCCATGGTTTCTGCTGAGAGATCTGCACATAGTCTTATTGGGCGTCCCTTGTATGTGATGGATTGCTTTTCTCTTGCTGTTTCAAAGATCCTCTCTTTCTCTTTGACCTCTGACATTCTGATTATTAAATGTCTTGGAGTATGTCTATTTGGATCTATTCTCTTTGGGGTACACTGCCCTTCTTGGATCTGTAATTTTAAGTCTTTGATAAGAGTTGGGAAATTTTCAGTGATAATTTCCTCCATTAGTTTTTCTCCTCCTTCTCCCTTCTCTTCTCCTTCTGGACACCCACAACACGTATGTTCGTGCATTTCATATTGTCATTCAATTCCTTAAGTCCCTGCTCATATTTTTCCTTTTTTTCCCTATAGTTTCTTTTTCTTGTCATATTTTAAATGTTCCATCCTCCAGTCCACTAATCCTGTCTTCTAACTTTTGAAATCTATCATTGTAGGTTTCCATCGTTGTTTCATCTCTTCTACCGTGCCTTTCATTCCCATAAGTTCTCTGATTTGTTTTTTCAGACATTCAATTTCTTCTTTTTGTTCATTCCTTGCCTTCTTTATATCCTCCTTGAATTCATTGATTTGGTTTTTGATGAGGTTTTCTATGTCTGTTCGTATATTCTGAATTAATTGTTTCAGCTCCTGTATCTCATTTGAATTGTTGGTTTGTTCCTTTGACTGGACCATATCTTCAATTTTCCTAGTGTGATTTGTTATTTTTTGCTGGCATCTATGCATTTAATTACTTTAATTGGTTTATTCTGGGAACTGCTTTCACTTCTTTTACCTAGGGTTTTTTTGCTGGATGAATTTGTTGTCTATCTGTTCTTTGACATTCCGTTCAGCTTTACCTGGACCTTTATCTTAAGTTTTGTTTAACAGAGGAGAATTTTTCAGTTCTTGTTTTCTTATTTCTTGGCCTGCTTGTGTGGTGACTTCCCCCCCACACACACTTAGGAGGGTCTACTTAGGTATTATAGACCCCAGCCAGATTTTCCCAGACCAAAATGGCCTCCTATCAGGAGGAAAGAGTCACCTGCATCGGTTTTCCCTGAGGGTGAGACCCAGCAGGTTGAAAGTCTTTCCTGTGAAGTCTCTGGACTCTGTTTTTCTTATCCTGCCGAGTACATGGTGCTTGTCTGCCTGCAGGTCCTACCAGCATTAGATGATGCGGTACCTTTAACTTTGGCAGACTCTCCCTGCTGGGTGTGTGGTGGAGACAGAGGAGAGGTTGTAGGCTGGTTTTAATGGCAACAAATTACCAAGACCTGGTGTCTGAATTCCTTGATGGAGGGATTCCACCTGGGTGGGGCTTCACCCCTCCCCTGGGGAAGGCACAGGCTCCAGATAAGCCCCCAAAAGAACTCACTTCTGCCTATGCCTGGGGCAGTTGCAGCCTGAAACGTCCTGCCGCTGTATTCAGAGGCAGTCAAGCCTTTGTAGTTACACAGCCACAAAAACCTCTGTTTCCTTCTTTTTTCCCCCCCTTTTCCTGTCAGTCCTGCCCCCTTGGCGCCAGGGCAAAAATGAGCAGCCTCCGCTTTGATCAGGTTTACCTAAGCTGGGGGCTTATTTTTAGTAGTCAGAATTTGTTAATTAGTTCCACAATTGGCGTTTGATTGTGCCCCATCCCTGCTGCTGGTAAAGTCCTTTCCTTTCCCCTCTGGGAAGCGGCCTGTGGGGGAGGGGCGCTGGCCACCGCAGGTTTGGGAACTCACAGTTCTGGGGGGTGCTTGCAGCCGGTCCAGCTGGTCCAGACTGCGGTACGCTGCGTGTCTGGTCACTGACATGGCCCCAGGAGCTGTTCTGTACTGTTTCTGGTTATTTAGTAGTTGTTCTGGAGGACGAACTAAAATGTGCACCTTGTTAAGCTGCCATCTTGACCTGGAAGGGCCAAAAGCCATCCATATGGTCTGTCTTTAAGAATGATCCATGAGCACTTGAGAAAAATGTGTATCCTGCTGTTGTGGGGTATAATGTTCTATAAATGTCTGTTAAGTCTAGGTCATTTATTTTATTATTCAAATTCTCTGTTTCTTTATTGATCCTCTGTCTAGATGTTCTGTCTATTGATGAGAGTGGGGAATTGAAGTCTCCAACTATTATGGTAGATGTGTCTTTTTCTCTTTTCAGTATTTTCAATGTTTGCTACATGTATTTTGGAGCATTCTTGTTTGGTGCATAGATATTTAGGATTGTTATGACTTCATGCTGTATTGTTCCTTTTATTTGTACATAGTATCCTTCTTTGTCTCTTAGCTGTTTTACATTTGAAGTCTAATTTGTTGGATATTAGTATAGCTACTCCTGTTCTTTTCTGATTGTTATTTGCATAAACTACCTTTTCCCAATCTTTCACTTTCAACCTATGTTTATCTTTGGGTCATAGATGTGTTTCCTGTAGACAGTATATAGATAGGTCCTGTTTTTTAATCCATTCTGCCAGTCTATGTCTTTAGATTGAGGAGTTCAATCCATTAACATTTAGTCTTATTACTGTATGGGTAGTACTTTCTTCTACCATTTTGCCTTTTGGATTTTATATGTCATACCTAATTTTCCTTCTTTTTACCTTTACTCATAGTCTTCCTTTCTACACTCTACTCCACACCTCTCTCTTCTGCCTTTTCATATCTGTCTCTAGTGCTCCCTTTAGTGTTTCTTACTGAACTGGTCTCTTGGTCACAAATTCTCTCAGTGATTATTTGTCTGAAAATGTTTTAATTTCTCCCTCATTTTTGTAGGACAATTTTGCTGGATATAGAATTGTTGGTTAGCAGTTTTTCTCTTTTAGTAATTTAAATATAACCTCTCACTGTCTTCTTGCCTCCATGGTTTCTGCTGAGAAATCTATGCATAGTCTTATTGGGTTTCCCTTGTATGTGATGGATAGCTTTTCTCTTGATGCTTTCAAGATTCTCTCTTTCTCTTTGACCTCTGACATTCTGATTAGTAAATGTCGTGGAGTATGTCTATTTGGATCTATTCTCTTTGGGGTATTTAGACAGCATATAGATGGGTCCTGTTTTTTAATACATTCTGGCAGTCTATGTCTTTTGATTGGGGAGTTCAATCCATTAACATTTAGTGTTATTACTGTATGGGTAGAAATTTATTCTACCATTTTGCCTTTTGAATTTTACATGTCATATCCAATTTTCTACACTCTTCTCCACACCTCTTTCTTTTGTGTTTTCATATCTGTCTCTAGTACTTCCTTTAGTACTTCTTGCAGAGCTGGTCTCCTGGTGACAAATTTTCTCAGTGATTTTTTGTCTGAAAATGTTTTAATTTCTCCCTCATTTTTGAAGGACAATTTTGTTGGGTATAGAATTCTTGGTTGGTAGTTTTTCTCTTTTTATAATTTAAATATATCATCCCACTGTCTTCTCACCTCTATGGTTTATGCTGAGAAATCTATGCATAGTCTTATTGGTTTCCCTTGTGTGTGATGGATTGTTTTTCTGTTGCTGCTTTCAAGATCCTCTCTTTCTCTTTAACCTCTGACATTCTTATTAGTAACTGTTTTGGAGTACGTCTATTTGGATCTATTCTCTTTGGGGTACGCTGCACTTGTTAAATCTGTCGTTTTAAGTCTTTCATAAGAGTTTGGAAGTTTTCAGTGATAATTTCCTCCATTAGTTTTTCTCCTCCTTTTCCCTTCTGTTCTCCTTCTGGGACACCCACAACACATATATTCATGCACTTCATAATGTCATTCAATTCCCTGAGTCCCTCCTCATATTTTTCCATTTTTTCCCTATAGTTTCTGTTTCTTGTCAGATTTCAGATGTTCCTTCCTCCAGTTTCGAAATCCTATTTTCTGTCTCTCGAAATCTACCATTGTAGGTTTCCATTGTTTTTTCATCTCTTCTACTGTGTCTTTCATTCCCATAAGTTCTGTGATTTGTTTTTTTCAGACTTTCAGTTTCTTCCTTCCTTGCCTTCTTTATATCCTCCCTCAATTCATTGATTTGAGTTTTGATGAGGTTTTCCATGTCTGTTCGTATATTCTGAATTAATTGTTTCAGCTCCTGTATGTCATTTGAATTGTTGGTTTGTTCCTTTGATTGGGCCATATCTTCAATTTTCCTGGTGTGATTTGTTATTTTTTGCTGGCGTTTAGACATTTAATTACCTTAAGTAGTTTATTCTGGAGATTGTTTTCACTTCTTTTACCTAGCGTTTTCTTGCTGGATGAATTTGTTGTCTATCTGTTCTTTGACATTCAGTTCAGCTTTTTCTGGACCTCTAACTTAGGTTTTGTTTAACAGAAGAGAATTTTTCAGTTCTTGTTTTCTTGTTTCTTGCCCTGCTACTATGGTACCTTTCTTCCCTGACCCTTAGGAGGGTCTACATAGGTATTGTAGACCCCAGTCATGTTTTCCCAGACCAAACTGGCCTCCTGTCATGGGGAAGAAGTCACCTACATCAGTTTTCCCTGAGGGTGAGACCCAACAGGTTAAAAGAGTTTCATTTGAAGTCTCTGGACTCTGTTTTTCTTATCCTGCCCAATATGTGGTGCTTGTCTGCCTGTGGGTCCCACCAGCATAAGATTATGTGGTACCTTTAACTTTGGCAGATTATCCCAGCTGGGGGCATAGTGGAGACAGAGGAGAGGTTGTAGGCTGGTTTCAATGTCTTCAAATTACCAAGCTCTTGTGTCTGAATTCTTTATGGGAGAGATTCCACTTGATTTGGGCTTCACCCCTCCCCTGCGGAGGGTACAGTCTCCAGAGAAGCCCTCAAACTAGCATGTTTATGCCTATGCCTGGGGCAATTGCAGCCTGAGAAGCCCTGCCAGAGGCAGTCAAGCCTTTGTAGAAACACAGCCACAAAAACCCGTTTCCTTTCTTTTTCTGTTAGCCTGCCCCTTTGGCGCTAGGGCAAAAATGAGTGGCATCCGCTTTGACCAGGTTCACCTGAGCTGGGGCCTATTTTTAGTAGTCAGAATTTGCTAATTAATGCCACTATTGGCGTTTGGTTAGGCTCAGCCCCTCCTGCTGTTAAATTTTCTTTCCTTTCCCCTCTGGGAAGCAGCCTGTGGGGGAGGGGAACCAGCTGCTGCAGCTTGGGGAACCCACGGTTCTGGGGAGGCTTGCAGCTGGCCCTGCTGGTCCAGACTCGGGTACGTTATATGTTTTGTCACTAATGTGGCCCCAGGAGCTGTTCTGTACTGTTTCTGGTTATTTAGTAGTTGTTCTGAAGAATGAACTGAAATGTGCACATTGCTAAGCTGCCATGATGGATGGGGGAAAGGGGACCCAGACTAACCTAGGCCAATAGTGGTGGCCTGCACATCTCTACCCTCCTTCCTCTCTTTCCCAGCTTCTGCCTTGCCACAGGCTACATCCTGGCAACTCCTATCATGTACCTTTTTATATTTTCAAAATGTACTCATTGGAAACACAGAAGATTATTTGTGTAACTAGTGGATCCTTGCTTAGAAATTCAGGATTTGGGTTAATTATAGTCCAAATATCAATTTCCCCAATGATTTGAAATATCTTAAAAGAAGAATGAAATGTGGTAGATTTATGAAATTACAGTAAATTATCTAGCAACTATTATCTCATTGAACCTGGAAAGAGACTGAATTCTTGGCTGCTTCAGTCCATATTACTGGCAGGACAAACAAATTCTCCTTGGTTACTTGAAAGTCATAGCTGCTTGGGCAGAATCCATGGGGTTAAAGGAGGAGAATGGCTTAGAATTTCAGCCTCCTTCCCCCACCCCCCAACTTTGTGATCTGGAAAACAGGGGAATCCCCTCCCGGTTCCCCATTAGACATGAATATCTCTATCTTTTTTGACACTTGATGTCTTCCCTTTTATCTGAAGAGCAAATTACCTTTAGGGAGTGTTTCAATTTGCAAACTGCTTGAATATGACATACCAGAACTAGAGTGGCTTTTAAAGAGGAGAATTTAATGAGTTACAGGTTTACAGTTTTAAGGCCATGAAAATGTCCACATTAAGGAAAGGCTATAAAAGTGTCAAAATTAAGGTATTCAGGAAAAGATATCTTCACTCAAGAAGGCAGACAGGTCCAGAAGACCGCTGTCAGTTGGAAAGATACATGCAAAGTCTGCTAGCTTTCTCTCCTGGCTTCTAATTTCATGAAGCTCCCCAGGGGGTGTTTTCCTTCTTCATCTCCAAAGGTGTCTGGCTCTGTGAGTTCTGTTCATTCTGTTGGCTCTCTCCAAAATAGTTCCCTCTTAAAACGTTCCAGTATGTAACCCTACCTTGAATGGGTGCAGACTCATCTCCATGAAAACCATCTAATCAAATGTTACCATCCATAATTGGGTGGGCTGTATTTCCACGGAAATGATAAAAAGATCACAGCCAGAAATATTGAATGAGAATTAAAGAGTTTGGCTTTTCTGGAGTACACAACACACACGAACTGGCACAGGGAGTAAGGAGTCCAGATATTTAAAAAGGTCACATTTCTTGGGAAGAGGTGAAGACATGATTGACTTAGTGCCTCTCTCTGTATGTATGATGAACCAGGTAAGACAGGGTATGACAGGGTATGAGTTTGGATGTATGTAAAACTGACTAAATATCCTCCAGAAAAGCACATAGTATTACTGAAGGTGAAGTACATTTTTGACACATTTAATCGTAAACTTACAATTTGCCATTCTGGCCACATTTCAGAGAAAATGGCTCTTTAACACACTGTTGAAATACTATGTAAAATTGTTTAATGTATGTTCAATATGTTTAAGTTGACATTATTGATATACTTGCTTTAAAACATCTTCAGGTCCTATTCTGTAACTCAGCTTTTCATTTCTTCTTTTTTTCTGGCACTTGGGGATTTTATATCTTTCAAGCAGTTCTATCTCTCTTCCTCTTCACATACAAATGCACACTTATTTCTCTATATTGCCTGGGCATAGTACTATTATTTTAGAAGGAATTTGACCATATGTATTAAAATATCCATACATGTTTCTCTAGTATCCTGATTTATAGTAAAGTATCTCAAGGTAAAAACATAATTTTTTTTGAGATGGCAAAATTTAGGATGTTACCTAAATGTTTAACAATAGTTCATGCAGATTATTAAATCATAGTATTATTAGTCTATGGTTCATGATGCAGACATTGAATAGGATGACTTTAAAATCTACAAACAATATGGGAACTTACAATATAACTGTACAAAAAGAGAGAATCAGAATGTAACATCCTATACTATGACTATAGTTATGAAAACAATATATCTAAGCCTACTTAAAAATAGGATTAAAAGTCACCCTTGGAGAATCCCTTTTGTTGCACAGATGTACAAAAGATAAATATTATCATGCCTCAATCATATGGACTATCTATAGAGACATTATAGGAGACATGTCATCACCTAATCTTGCTTAACAACCACTCTTGATTTAATCACATCTCCAGGGAGATAATCTGAGTACAGTTTCAAACATATAGTATTGAACAGGGATTATTCTGCCTTTATGAAATGGGGTTTATATTAAAACATGGCTTTTCTAGGATCCATACATCCTTTCAAACCAGTACGCCATATGATCATGAAACCTTGTTTCTCAGTATACACCTGGAGGAACTGAGTGGGGGGATATAAATGGATATTTGCACACTGTTGTTTATTGTGGCAGTGTTCCTGATGCACAATGGAGGTGGCCTAAGGGTACAGGTCAGGTCTCGGCCAAATGCAAAGTGATTCATGATTTATTGAATTTCCTCTGAATATTTTAACTGTGTATCCTCTGCTTGTAAGCCTTCCTTTGCCAGTTTCTGAGATGCATATTTTCAAATTTATTTATAATCCAGAGCCATCAATCTAGTATATTATCAAGGAATACTTGATTCTTTCTAACCCACTTGATAAAATGCTTACTCTTGGGTACTCATTACCAAGGGATGGCTTTGCTTTCTGTTTGTATGTGTAATTTTCACTTGAACCTTTTGAGTTTCCTGTCCTTTTTATTTGGCAAGGGGGGCTGACTTTTGTTGATATGTTGGTGATTGGAGGGAATATTTTTAAATCTTCCTTTAACGTTAAGAATAACAATTAAAATGTGATTAACTTCATTTGATATGATGATGCTTCCTGTGTAGCATTGTTATCCCTGGTTTTATATTTGGATAGATGTTTACCAAAATGATGATAATACTTAACTATCTGATTATAGCTTATTTTATTTTGAATATTCCTTTATAGCTTTATGTGTTTATTTTTATTTGTAGTAAGCATATATGACATGTGCAAAAATAATAAAAGTGTATAAGACTAGAATATGGTAGAATTAATAAACTCCAGAAGGTTCTTTATAGAGAAAGCAAAAGATCAATAACCCAGGTACTGTCTTAGATACCATGGAAACTGCAGGGAATAAAATCAAGCTACTGTTCTCAAGGTCTGACTTGTCCCATGGAAATTCCTCTGGATGGGAGATGTCCTCTTACTGGCTTTGGCCCAAGCACAAAAAGTTCACGTTGTATTGCCTCTTATTTTTCTATCAGGAAACCACCAAAGCATTGTCATAAAGTTAATATTTTTGAAAAATTTTGAAAAGAGTAGACACAGACAAGCAGGCAGTGTTTTTATTATGGAAAGCATAAACATGACAAAGTTAAGGTTTGTGGTTTTAATAATAGTCCCCTGAATGAAAACATTAGGCCCATGTCCAACCTTTCCAGCGCAAATGCAGCTCTCATACCAAAACCTACCAAGTAGGATATCACAAAGAAAAACATAGAAAAACCTTATGAGTATATGTGAAAAAATATTGAAGTACAAGGAAATCATAGTCTGTAATATGTAATGATTAACTCACCACAATAATGTGAGGTTTATTCCAGGAATGCAAGGTTCAATTAATATTAGAATGTTTATTAATGTAACAGACTTTTCATCAATAGGTCAATAAAGAAGAACCATATGGTTATCTCAGTAGATTGTGCTAAGGTTTTTTATTTCAGTTTACAGGACCCATCCCACCAGCAATCACAACCATTTTGGGGGTCCTGAGGTAATTTAAGATAATCAGAGACCTCTGGCCAACAATCTGGTTTAATTAGCTCCATTACATCTTTCATCCCACAAGAGTGGAACAGTATTCTGTTCCAGCATACAACAACTCATAGAATGCTTTTTCCAAAGGCTTATCACTGAAATTCTTCATATACCTTTCTATCACCTCATGGAGTAGATAAAGTGGTCCCTGATGCTTATTTGGTTTAGGAAAATTTCTTCAACTTTTACTAATTTAAGATTTACAAAATCAACATGTCTGTTTATGTGTAAGATAAAATCACTGTATATTTTCACATATGAGAAAGACAAAATCACTGTATATTTTCACATCTGAGATCTGGTTTCCTAAAGGATCAATCAGTTGCCTTATGCTTAGCACTTAAATCTATTCTGCTTAGGTTAATCGATACTATTAATTGGAGGATAAATATTATTTACTATACTAAATAAGAATATATAATGAATTTATTTAGAAGTTTTACAAGGATACAAAGGCTACATAAACTTTGAAATGGACATGGATTTTGCATTACATAAAACAATTGTATGAAAATGTAGCATTTTACTATGAACTCTCATTTTCACCTGAAAGTAGAGAAGTTACAGTCCAGGTTTTCTGAATCCAGTAATTTCAATTTTAAAACAGTTACATTCATGGTGGATGCACTTCATTTTGTGTATTTCCATCCTTTATTCCTATAACCTTAAGCCTTTGGCCTCCTGAAGTTGATGGGATGGAGTTACCTGTTCCTTGTTTTGGTTTGGTTACATTTTCACTCTTTGTTTTAGATGAAATGCATTGCATCTCTTCCTCAGCATAAACCAAGTACAGTGCTCCACTGAAAATTGTGAATGAGAATCAGGAGGTACCACCTAAGCTCCCATTATATTTTGTGGTATTAGATAACTGAGGAGATGCAATTATATTCCTATCTCTTTTCCAGTACTATTTCTTCGTCCATTCTTCCATTCACTTTTCTTTTGTCTCACTCCTAAAAGTTTGATATAATCATTGATTCCTATCCCTCTCTTACATCTAGTAGCCAATTAATCAGCAAATCCTCTCACCTCAACTTTGAGACATATCTCACTTCAAAAAGTTCCACTTCCAGGCAAGATTTTAGTAAGCATTGTCAATCTTCACTCTCAAGTTGAATACACTGGAAAAATTCTGGGCAGAGTGAATTGAGAATTATATGAGATCTCTGAAAAGTAAATGATAGTAGGCAGATTGGGGAAAGACACAACAGGTCAAAGTACCACAAAATTGACATGGCATTTCTAATTTGTTCTCACTTTGTTATAATGTGGCTTGAACCCAAAAGCAGCTTAGGCTGTGGAAATTTGCATTAGGTGTACACAGAAAGAGATATAAAAGAAGCTCTCTCTTGTTGGCCAAGTGAGTGGAAAAGGGGACACCATTACTTTTCATCTCATCTATTGATACAGCTACATATCAAAATGTATTTCCCATTCTTTCAACCTAGTCTTCCCATTATCTATTTCCACATATCATTTGGAAGGATCCTTTAAAACTATAAATCTAATCATGTAACTTTCTTCTAAAATCTCTGCAAAAGTGTTCCATCATTCTGAGATAATGGCTATTATGAAATGTCCACCAAAGACTTATCTGGCCTCAATTTCTGCTATTCTCCAATGTATTTACAGGGTTTTAATCACCTTGACTATAAATTCTTATTTTTCCCTGAAGAATATTGATTAAAATTTCAAATTGAAAAACATGTCACCCACAAAAAGTGCATAAAATATAAAAGTATTGGCTAATGAATCATGAACACATTTACAACCACAAATCAGGTTAAGAAGTAGAATACTGCTTGTCCTTCATGGATCACAATGTCTTTCCTCCCACCTGCACTGTGTCATATATATATGACCTTCACCCAGGACTGATATGTAAGGGAAAACAGACATTGGGCAACTGAGAATTTTCTGTTTAGCCTTTTGCTATACTATTGCTAAAAGTGATTAAAGGCTTTACTTACTTTAATTTGGCTTGCTGTAATAGAGGATGGCCTAGATACCCAGGAGCTCAGCTTTCCCCAGCTCAGCTCTTGACAGTTGGGTACAGTCAGCTGTGTGGTCAAACACAATGCTACTCTGGAGCAGTAAAAAGCCTGAAGGTCCCACCAGGATTTTCACAAATGGAATGTTAGCACAGATTGCAGGACCCCTTCTGGTAGTGCTCATGAATTCTTTGCAAGAGTCTGAGGATTTGCAGGGTACATGCCATTGGGTCTTGGGACGTGCTGGTGGAAGCTGTGGGGCATTCCTGGAGAAAGCTAGTGCAATGTGTACTTAAGCTTGGTCATTCTAAATTGGTCTTTTTCTTTAACCAGCCACTCTCTTGTAGAAGTTCAAAAGAAGGACCATAGGGAATCCAAGGGATTGCTATTTATTTCCAATGATGAGACTAAAATTCATAGAGACCCTACAACTAAATTATGCCCAATGGCAATTGTTAGCTCTAAGTTGGTCTCTGGCACTGTTGAACACCCTGTGACGTAGTGAGTAATAGAGACTTGGCCTTTAATGTAAGAGAATATAGATTTATTCTGGATTGTTTTGCCCAGAAATGTAAGGAGATCTTAGACATGACTAGTTTGCCTCCTCAATGAATGAGATAATCTTGTTAAACTTAGTTAGGATGAGTTTACTTTGTGGGATTTGTCCATATAGATCCCTTCCTCAGAATGCTCTGAAAATAGCTACTTTGACTAAAATAAAGAAGAAGAGGGGAGAATGAGAGAATGAAAGCCTCTGAGGCCCTCTCCTTCCTCAGCTTGGTACTATTAGGGCCCACCTATGATGAGACTCTACCACAGAAAAACACATCTGGACCTCACTCACTGAGGTTGTAGTGACCTTGCCAGCCACTCTGTTCTAGTGGGTCAATGATGAGGTAATTGGAGCAGTAGATGTTCTTATTGTTAACAAGACTCAGATTTCTACGTTTGTCATAACACTCCTGGTGGTTAGGGACCCAATTGAATTGCCTTATGAGATCAGGTCTACTGGTCTGTTACATAATATGGATCTCAACTGATGAGTACCCAGATATGGAGAAAACATTTATTGTCAAACTAGCTAAGATTGACCAAGAGTGAGGGACAAAAAAATGGTCATCAGGCACAGTCCTGGCACCTCCCCACAGAGATCTCTGGGTCTGGTTATTCAATGATATGGTCTCCAAGGAAGAGATTTATGGGCTGTCTACCAATTGGCTTTTCGTCAGGTCTTGGGCAATGGAGGTCTTAAAGGAGGCTCCACCAGAGTCCACATGGAATGTCCCCTGTGACTAATACAGAAGCTAATCTCTCCACATAACTTAATGAATTTGGAGGTGAATTAGACAGTCTCAGCAGCTGGAACTTTTCATTTGGAATAAAAACAATGCTAGGTTTCAAAATGCATTAAAATAAAATCCAAACTTCTTGCTGTGTCTTTCAAGTCTCAGCAGGATCCAGCTTCTGTTTTTGATGATCCTTTAACATCATATTATGCTACTGCCTCACTTTTCGACAATGCTCCAGCAACTATGGTCTGTTTTTAGTTACTAGAGAACACAAGACTCTCTTCTGCTTTGGGAATTTGCACCTTTCCTCTGTTCTGAACTCTCTCCCTCCAATTCTCCATGCAGCTCAATCTTTCTCATCCTTTAGGTCTCAGCTCACATGTCACTTTCTCAGAGAAGGATTCCTTGACCCTTGCCTTAAGGAGACTGTGGTGGTTTGAAGTTGTTATGTAGCCCTCCAAGGCCATGCTCTTTTAATCTATTCCTGTGGCTACAGACATGTAGTGGTTGAGACCTTTTGGTTAGGTTATTTGAATTGAGATGTGTGTCTTAATCCTTTAACTGGAGTCTTTTATAGAGGATAAAAACATATAGAAGCTAGGAGATGAGATTAAGAGAAGCTTATAGAGTCCTGGAGATGATAAGAGAGGACTCAAAGAAGCTCAGTGAGGAAGCTGCTAGAACCAGAAGTTGAAAGCAATGAAATCTGGAGCAAAAGGGCAGCAGTTGCTGGGCAACGTGCCCTCCCATATGACAGAGGTGTTCCAGATGCCAGCAGTCTGTCTTCAGCATTCAACTATCACTCTGTGGTGCTTTTTGTTGAACATTTTCATCTCCTAAGAACTGTAAATTTTGAGTTAATAAATTCCCATTGTAAAAGCCAACAAATTTCTGGGTTATAGCATTCCAGCAGCTTTAGCAAACAAAAACGGATGTCTATACTAGAATCTATTCTATTATCCTCCTTCTCATTGAGTTGTTTTCTTCTTTCACATGATATCATGACCCATATTTGATGTTGTAATTATTCTATTGATTTAGCTTTCCCTCTCTTTTGTTTTGGAAGTGACTATTGCCCTTTCAACACCCTCATTGAACATGTCTGTATTATGCACTGTAGTTTTCTATGAACTTAGCCAAATGTTGACTTTTTATTAAATATGGCCTGAATAAATACTGACTGAATGATTGAAATGGAGGAAGTGTAGTTACAATTCAGTTTGTTCTGGTTCTAGTTTCCTTGATCTTTGAGCACTCTACATCGATGATATATGAAATATGGATAGGGATAATTTTCTCTCAGCTCAGGATAAGGGGAGCATGAAAGAGATAATTTTAATTTCTCCCTCATTTTTGAAGGATTATTTTGTTGGATATAGAATTCTTGGTTGGCAGTTTTTCTCTTTTAGAATCTTAAATATACCACTGTCTTCTTGCCTCCATGGTTTCTGTGGAGAAATATACACATAGTCTTATTGGGTTTCCCTTGTATATGATGGATTGCTTTTTTCTTGCTGTTTTCAAAATTCTCTTTCTCTTTGACATCCAACATTCTGATTAGTAAATTTCTTGGAGTATGTCTATTTGGATCTGTTCTGTTTGGAGTATTCTGCTCTTCTTGGATCTGTAACTTTAAGTCTTTCATAAGAGTTGGGAAATTTTCAGTGATAATTTCCTCCATTAGTCTTTCTCTCTTCCTTTTCCCTTCTTTTCTCCTTCTGGGACACCCACAACATGTATATTCATGTGCTTCATGTTGTCATTCAGTTCCCTGAATACCTGCTCATATTTTGCCATTATTTTCCCTATATTTTCTTTTGCTTGATGGATTTCAGATGTCCCATTCTTCAGTTCACTAATCCTTTCTTCTGCCTCTTGAAATCTAACATTGTAGCTTTCCATTGTCTTTTTCATCTCTTCTACTGTGCCTTTCATTTATATAAGTTATCTGATTTGTTTTTTCAGACTTTCGATATCTTTTTTGTTTCCCTATTGCCTTCTTTACATCCTCCCTCAATTCATTGATTTGAGTTTTGAAGAGGTTTTCAATGTCTATTTGAACAGCCTGAATCAATTGTTTCAACTACAGTATCTCAATTGAATTGTCACTTTGTTCCATTGTCTGGGTCATATCTTCAATTTTCCTAGTATGATTCGTTTTTTTATTTGTTTTTTTTTTTATTTTGCTGGCATCTAGGCATTTAATTTTCTTAATTAGTTTATTCTGGAGATTTTTTTCACTCTTTTACCTAGAATTTTCTTTCCGGATGGCTTTGTTCTCATCTGCTTTTTGACATTCAGTGCAGCTTATTCTAGACCTCTAGCATTGGTTTTGTTTAATGGATCAGAATTGTTCAATTCTTGTTTTCTTGTCTCTTGCCCTGCCTTTGTTGAGTCATTTTTTTTCTTAGGAGGGTTTATTTAGATATCATAGTCCCCAATCAGAGTTTCCCAGACCAGACTGGCCTCCTCTCAGGAGGAAAGATTCACCTCCATCAGTTTTCCATGAGGGTGAGACCTAGCAGGTTGACAGAATTTCCTATGATGCCTCTAGACTCTGTGTTTTTCCTATTCTTCCCAGTATGTGGTGCTTGTCTGCCTGTAGGTCCCATCAGCATAAAGTGGTGTAGTATCTTTAACTTCAACAGACTCTCCCTGTTGGGGGCATGGTTGAGACAGAGGAGAGGTTGTAGGCTGGCTTTAATGGCTTCAGTTTTCCAGTCCTGTTGCTTCCTATTGAAATGGAGCTCGAAGGATATTAAGGAATGATGAGAAAGAAAGAAAGGAAGAAGGAAAGAAAGAAAGAAAGAAAGACACAGATGGGCTCAGGGGGTCTGAAGCTTGAGTTTACATCAGACAGACTTCAGACAACTTTATTCTTATCCAGATCCTGCTTAAATACTGCAGGGTGACAAAAGGCATGCATGCATTTCCTGAGGGAACAAAGTTCTTATCTTTCAGTGTTCTTCTTTCATACTTAAAATAACCATTTGGGGTAAAC
>PVIY010002038.1:0-135013 GCA_004026745.1 Myrmecophaga tridactyla
ACACAGCTCTACATTATCAGGCAGTTCCCTCCAGCCTCTCTGCTACCTCCTGAGCAACAAGGTGATATCTACTTAATGCGTAAGAATAACCTCCAGGATAACCTCTCGACTCTGTTTGGAATCTCTCCGCCATTGACACTTAGTCTCATTTCACTCTTCCCCCTTTGGTCGAGAAGGTTCTCTCCATCCCTTGATGTTATGGACATTTGATCTTCGATAAGGCAGTCAAGCCAACTCATTTGGGACACAACGGTCTCTTTAATAAATGGTGCCTAGAGAACTGGATATCCATATGCAAAAGAATGAAAGGGGACCCGTATCTCACACCCTATACAAAACATCTCAGAGTTTTTTGTACGAAGAAAGAAGATGTAAATGACGCGAAACAAGACAGAAAGTAAAAATGTCATGAGCAGTGAGATAAAATGGCAGGACAGTTCCCAGGGAGGCATGACTCCTGTCTAAGGAGAAGGAGACACCATGGAGGAGTTGAGATAAGGCAAGATTTGGAGGGTACACGGCCCTGGAAAGGGAGACCATCTCAGGCAGAAGAAGCAACCCAGGCTAAGGTTGATTAGTAAAAAAAACACAAGAACCAGAAGCAGAATAAAGAATTCAACTTGTTATAGTGTAGAGTGTTTGAAGGTCAACTTGTTATTGCTATCTAACTTTTAATGGCAATCTCTGTTAATGAGGTTTAGAAAGCATTCATGAAAGGGTTTTTCCAAGGGAGTGAAATTCTTAAATATTAGCCAGTCACTTGTCTGAACCCTGTGGTGGTTTGAAGCTGTATGTATGCCAGAAAAGCATGCTGTTAAATGTAGCCCATTTGTGCAGATGTGAACCCATGGTTAGTAGGAACTTTCAATGAGATTACTTCAGTTAAGGTATGTGGCCTACCTCAATCAGGATGAGTCTTAATCAAATTCAGACAGACAGAGAGAGAAAGAGCCACAAGAAACAAGAGATTGGACATTGTCGGAACCCGGATGAGAAGGGGTACATCAGGAGGGCCTGCCGTGTGCCTTGCCATGTGAGAAAGGAGTGAAGGATCACGGCAGCCAGCCCCAGAATGCCGGTCTTTGGGGAAGCATCATTTTGATGATCCCTTGATTTGGACTTTCTTTTTGTCTCAAAACAGTGACAAATAAATCACCGTTGTTTAACCATTACATGTTATTTGCCTGAGCAGCCAAGGAAACTAAAACACCCTCCCATCTCCCTCAGCCTTCCTAGCAGATATT
Source organism: Myrmecophaga tridactyla (assembly GCA_004026745.1). NCBI lineage: Eukaryota > Metazoa > Chordata > Mammalia > Pilosa > Myrmecophagidae > Myrmecophaga > Myrmecophaga tridactyla. The sequence goes on from PVIY010002038.1 coordinate 1,245, forward strand.
CTCAGATGTGGAAAGGTACATGGGCTTGAGACAAGTAGGCCTGAGTTTCCCCCTAGAAAGCAGCATAGTAGAATCATGCTTAGCTTTTACAACTAAGGACTGTCCTTGGTTTCTACTATCGAAAAAGTCCAGCAAGCTGTGCAGAAGCCAGTAAAATCCACACTCCCGTCTTTCTAAAGGCAATGTTTAATTTTAAATGTTCAATTAAACATTAGCAATATGCAATTCCTGTACTGACAGATCCATATCTCATGCTCTCTCAATATAGATGTTGAATCAACTTTTCTTACATGTGTGAATACTGTAAGAAAGAAAAAGGTAGGAAAGAGAGGAGGTAGGAAGGAAGGGGGGGTGGGAGGAAAATAATGGTTTACTTTTTGTACTCAAGTCTGAACTTCCACATTTCATAATCCAGTTGAATATAGGAAGCATGATGTGATATTTTTTTTCCCCAAAAAGGAAATAAGGTATTTTATTGCCAGATTGAATATGTAGATTTGGCTGTGACTTTAAGCCACCTGATGGCTTAACTATTTCAAGATTTCTTCTTTTGTGACTTTATCTTAGCTTCCTCTATATATGAATGTGTACAGGACTAGAAAACAATAAGAAGGCTAACTTTGTATTTCATCTTGAATCACGAGAATTTTCTACTACGTGGAAGATATACACTGCGATGATTTTGTTTGGTCTAGGCTACTTTAAAAAAAAAAAACAAAAAAACTTTCTTTAGGAGAATCTGAGCCCGTCCCCATTGTTTTCTCAGCATGTTTCAGCATCAGCACATTGATTATGCTGTCATTAGCCAGAATACTGAGAGAGAACAAAGATCTATTAGATCATCAAAGTCCATTCCTGGAGCAGACCTAAGTCTCCTGGGAGAGACTGACTATGACATGTCATCTTAGGCAAATGACCAAGGAAAATTTAGAGCCATGTACAATTGTACTCTGCTATAGTTTTTAATTTTTGAAAGTTTTTGAGATAACTCCCAGAGACTGTTGATAAAAACATTTCATTTCGGAATTTAGATCAGTGGTTCTCAATTGGCGGGTGCTTTCCACACCTCTATCCCCTTTGCAGGGAACATATGGCAATATCTGGAGACATTTATTTTGGTTGTCACAACTTGAGAGGGTGGTGACAACGCTACTGGCATCTAGTGGGTAGAGGCCAGGGGTGCTGCTAAACATCCTACAATGCACAGGACAATCTCACATAAAAAAATAAGTCTTTGGTCCAGGGTGTCAATAGTGTTGAGGTTGAGAAACCCCGATTTAGGTCTTTCCCTAAGCTTTGTTTCTTGCTGCTAAAATGGTCACTCAGTTCCAAATAAACCAGCCTTCTTGACTACCTAAATGGCTCTGGGCACACACTTTTGAAATAAACTATTTTTTAAAAAATTCCTACAAATTCTATTTCTTAGTCTGAATTTAAGCAAGTTGTAATCATACAGAGAAACAAAATCACCCCCTTTTTTTAAAAAACTTTTTTATTGTATAGTATGCATACAAAGCAAAGAAATAAGAAAGCAATAGTTTTTTTTTTGCATATACATCATCATGATCATTTCTTAGAACATTTGCATCAATTCAGAAAAAGGAATAAAAAGACAACAGAAAAAGAAATAAAATGAAAGCAGAAAAAAAATTTATACATACCATACCCCTTACCCCTCCCTTTCATTGATCATTAGCATTTCAATCTACTAAATTTATTTTAACATTTGTTCCCCCATTATTTATTTATTTTTAATCCATATGTTTTACTCATCTGTCCATAAGGTAAGAAAAAGGAGCATCAGACACAAGGTTTTCACAATCACACAGTCACATTGTGAAAGCTGTATCACTATACAATCATCATCAAGAAACATGGCTACTGGAACACAGCTCTGCTTTTTCAGGCAGTTCCCTCCAGCCTCTCCATTACATCTTAACTAACAAGAAACTCACCCTCTCTTGATATCTCAAGATTTAAACTACGTTGGATGTAATAGGACCTCAAGATTAAGTAAATAATCTTCGAGAAATTTAAGGTGAAGAAATCATTAAAGAAAAAAGAAACCATAATATTTGCCTTAATCTTTTTTAGTCAGAAGCTTATATTTTTGTTTCTGTATATTCTTCAAATAAAGGTTTTACAGGTAGCATAGCTCTTGAAAGACAAAACTTTAAGTGAAAAATGTTGGTAACAAATATCTCAAGAGTATTCAATAGATGCCTGCCTCCACATGCACAAAACAAAATCAAATCCGACATTCATTTCTTTAGAAGTAAAGAAAATAAAGAAAATTCTTTAGAAGTAAAGAATAGAAAGGAGACAAAATGAAAGGGAAGGAAAGAGAAACAGAAGTTTTGTCTCTGAAGGGTTGAATGGACTTGGGCAGATGAAAGGTTCCTGGTTCAATTTTCTGTGGAATTTAGTACAGGTGTGCTCTCATCTATAGCAGAGATTTTAGTGCTAATGGTACAGGGATGGTAAGAAATGGAAAAAAAATGGATAAAGCAATTTGCTTTATGAGCTGTTCCTGAAATACAAGCTTCAAAAAAGTAAATAGAATTACAGATGCACCCGCTTAAGTTTATCACATGTAACAATATTTTTGTTTCTAGTATTTTGAATCTAATTGGAATGAAAATTTTCAAAGACCAAAGAGTTGTTATTACAAATTCCAGGTTAGCTTAGAGGTTTCTAAAGTAGGTGAAGCAAGTCTGGTCCACTGAAAACCCTTCTTGAATATCTGCTTTTTTAACTCTTTGATGTCAGTTTCAGAAGAATATTTGTGCGCTTGAAACATTGCCTCGGTGTATTCTTTGGCCTATTGAGGAGTCGTCTCTCCCTTGAAATTGTGCCTTGCTTATGATATTGTCTTCTTTCCCCTATACAGAATCAAGGTTGGGCATTGAACTCACTTGAAATAAAATTTGTCATTGTGTTTAGTCGTAACCCCGTTACATTTCTTAATAGCTGTGTCTGATCTCCTGGCATCTCAGAATATTTATGAGTGCAGCTGAGACTTAGTGGAGACTTCGTAGTGATATTCAGTAGATGAAGCATCTGTAAACGTGCATGGTCTAGAATCTTTGTCCTTTATTGTTCTTAAAATCAGCCACCCACAGTCCTCCCCGACTGAATTAGGCTGCCAAGGATAATGCAAGCGTGAATTCTTTACAGGGGACATGGTAGCACTGGACTTAACACAATCAATAAATCAGGTACTAAGTCTCTCAATCACTGGAGTATACTTCTAATAAACTCTTATTTTCATTTTACTCAATTTGTGAAACACACATTACTCATAAAAGCTCATGATGGGAATAAAAGACAAACCTGCCATACAGATGAAAAATAAAATTTCCTTTCCCTACTTGCCCAACTCCCAGTCCCAAAGCTCAGAAATAACCACTATTAATAGTTCCTCATGTGTTCTCCTAGAGATTTTCAGAGAGGAGAATAGAGAAAAAAGTTTTTTTTTTATTCCTGTGCCCCAATTCCTTTTTTTTTTCCCAGAGCTACACAGTACTATATGTCACCAGTAAATTTTTACCAGGCCAGTCTTATAAATACCTCAAGCTATTCCAAATAAATTAGGGAGACAGGGAAAGGAAAAGATTGTGATTAGTATTAGTGACAATTGTTCATAACTTTTTTTCCAGCTTTCCATAGCTTTGTTTCATATTTATCTGTTTTTAATCCAAGTATGCATAAACTATGGACAATAGTAGCACTGATTTAATACTCTTTCATCAATGGTAACAAATATAACTATGGCTAAGAAAAATAGAAGAATTACAAAATATAAGCATTATCATAATCCAAGTCCTCAAATTCATTTTGAATTTTGTGGCTGTTTTTGCAATTACACAGGGGCTTCATTTCGTGAGATTAAACAGGGGCCCGAGTGGACTTGGATGCTGCACGGATGCGGGCCTGGGGGGACTCGTGAACTCATTACTGGGCACGCCGGCCCATGCATGATGGCCTGATGGTCCTTGGAATTTTATTTTTCCCTTGCTATTCCCTCTCAGTCCCAAACTGGGAACATGTCACTTCCAGTCCGTCTTCCAGGCTGGTTGCCTGGTCTCCCTGGGCAAACCTTGAATCGTTTTTGTTGGTTAAACCTGTACTCGAGACACTCTACTAGATCTAGGTTTGCCTTCCAGGCTCTCTGTGATTCCTTTCTGGCTTCCTGTTTGCTTTCAGGAATGCCACCTACTTTACCCATGCCACGAAGGGACTTCCAGCCAGTGACGGAATTCGGCATTCCTCTGACCTATGTGGCACTCTCTGACCTTCTGTCCTCTTGGAGTCAGAGCTCTGTCTCTGCCATCTCTCAGGTGACCCTTGTAGCCCTCCTGTGATTGAAACCCGTAGTTTATTCGGTCTATAGCATAACCCACCTGGTTCTGACCTGAGGCCTCTTAGTATGTATCATTGTGGACAGAAAACATGTGGAAAAAATTTTTCTTTTCTTTTTTTAAATTCACATCAGCTCAGAACATGAATCCCCTGTAGAATCTCATTTATAGAAATAAAATCATGCAAATTCGTAGCAGAGAGAGACAGAAGTAAAAGCTGCAGTGTGCCGGAGGGTTGACAAAAAGGGAGATAATGGCGGACTCTATTATTATCTTCCCATCACCTCCCTCTCCCTACCCCCTGAACCCCTGTTTTGTTTAGGGAACCACCTCACCCCACCCTGGGCAACCCTCAGCTACTCAGCAGCAGCTGAGCCTCTAGGATCAGGAGAAGCTTGGCTTCTCCGTGGGGAAATTCCATCCCTACTGTGCGTGGTTGGTTCAGGAGTGGCCAAGGGAGCGATGACGTGAGATTAGAGGTTTCCTGGAGATCCTGGGAAAGTCTCCCCACTCTAAGGAGGAAGCAAGAGGTAGAGAATCTGCACAGCTTCACGCAAGGAGCTACGGCCCAGGACTTCTCAGCCTTGGCCGAAGGGTGAAGTCAGCCCACCCGGGAATGCAGAGCCCAGGGAAATGAAACTGGAGCTTCTGGATTCAGTCAACAGTGCCCCTGACCCGCGAACCAAGACAGTTTCTCATTGTTGAAGCCAGTGAAGTTCAATATCTGATACTTGACACCAGAAGCATTCTAAATGATACAGCCACCGAGAAGCCAGCATCAAAGGGACGAAAGCAAAACTTCCACTCCACAAACCACATCTTGTCCCCTTGGGCAAAGTAACGGCTTTGGAAAAAGACACACTGTGGGTACTTTTCAAGATCCTTGTCTTTTTAACTTGTATTTGAATCTTTTTAAACTTGTATTTGTTTTGGCTTTCTTTTTTTTTTCTTTTTAGAAGTGAGACTCAACTTGTGTGGGATTTTTTTCCTTCTAATTTAGAAACCTAAGACACAGCTAAATATACAAAAATAACAGTATAAAAGGATGGTTTCAATTCAGTTCCATTGCTTCATGGTACTGGACTAAATATGAGAGCTAATAGGAAGAGATGTTAAAAAAAAGTTAATAACTTGATGCCTGACTTAAAATGCTCTCATTCTGGTTCTACCATCAGAGAATTATGGAGGAAGAACAGATAATAAATTCTGACAGTAGTAGCCTGGGTGAAGATGACATTTAACCTAAGTCTTGAATAATTTTTTTAAAGTAAAGTAACTTCCAATGTTAAAAGCACAGAAAATTATATAATAAACATCCATGTGCCCACCAACTAACCATGATAAATACTAACATTTTGCCATTTTTGCTTCTGATCTATTTCATCTATCTTAGTACGTGTTCTTCGGGCAGTTGAAAAGAAGGCATACTCTGCTGTTTTTTATTGTGTTTTCTAAGTATTGATTCAATCCTGTTGGTTGATGGGGTTGTTGAATTCTATATCCTTGCTGATTTTCTAACTAGTTCTCTCAACTGTTGAGAGAAGGGTGTTGAAGTCTTTAACTACAATTGCGGATTTGTCTTCTTCCTTTCAGTTCTAACAGTTTTGGCCTCACACATTTTCCAACTCTGTTGTTTGGTGCAAACACATTTGGGATTGCTTTGTCTCCTTGATGGATTGACCCTTTTATCTTCATGTAATAACCCTCTTTGGTAATTTTCTTTGCTCCAAAGTCTGCTTCATCTGATATTAATATAGTCACTCCTGCTTCCTTTCGATTTATGTTTGCATGTTCTATGTTTCTATCATTTCCCTTTCAACACCCATATCCTTATATTTGAAGTGAATATCTTTGAAAGCACACAGTTGGGTGCTTTTTGACATTCAGTCTTCCAATATCTATCTGTTAATTGGTGCATCTAGGACATTTAGTGATATATTGGGGTATAATTCTGACATTTTGTTGTTGTTGCTTTTTTTTTACTTCTTTGAAGAGTTTTTTCCCCCTGCCTTCTTGCAGGTTACTTGAATTTTTTAGAATTCATTTTGATTTATCTACACAGCTTTTGGGTTATATCTCTCTGTATAACTTATTTAAGGTTACTCTACATATTACATTATATACACAAAACATATCACAGTTCACTGCTCTCATCATTTTACCAGTTTGAGAGGAGAAACTACCTCCCTTATGTCTCTTTACCCATGCCTATTTATAATTGTCTTAAATATTTTTTCTACATTCATTGAGAACCACATGAGACAGTGTTATAATTTTTGCTGCAGCTAAATAACGTAATTTAGAAAATCCAAGAGAAGGAAAGTCTATTGTATTAACCCAGAGTTTTGCTTACCATGTTCTTTCTTCCTTAGTCATGTTTCAGAGATGCTACTTTTCTCACTTTCTCTCTGATAGAAAACTTCCTTCAGCCATTCCTTTAGCATGGGTCTGCTGACAACAAATTTTCTTTATTTTCCTTCGTCTGAGAATGTCTTGATTTTCCCTCCATTCTTAAAGGATATTTTCTTTTTTATATCTTCTATTTCTTTGCTAAGACTCTCTATTCTTTCCCAGGGCTTTCAGTTTTTATTCATTTGTTTCAGGCATGTTAGTAATTGCTCATTGATGTGTTTTTATGGTGGCTGCTCTAAATCGTCATCAGATAACTCTAACATCCATCTTCTTAGTATTGGCATCTATTGATTGTCTTTTACCATTCAAGATCTTCTTGGTTCTTGGTGTGATGAGTGATTTTCTATTGAAATCTGGACATTTTTGTAATGTGTTCTGAGGCTCTGGATCTTATTTAAACCTTACATCTCATTTGTTTTCTCCTACACTACTCTGGTAGCAGGGGATGAGGGAGATAGACCCATCTTGTATTGCCAGGTGGAGGTAAAAGGCCAAGCTCCCCACCTGTCCTCCTTTGATACTTGAAGGGGGGCTCCTTGTCACTACTGGTTAGTGGAGGCAGCTCTAGCTCCCTTCATGGTCTCTACTTACACCACTGTGGAGGGGGCTTCATTACTGCTGTGCAATAGTGGAAGTTTGCACTTTCCATGAGGCCTTTTATGACACCTCCCCAGCAGATGGGAAAGAGTGTCTCATTACTGCCAGGTGGGAGTGAAAGTCCAATCTACCCACATGGTTTCTACTGACATAGTGGCAAAGAAGGAGCCCACCAGGGGGATTAAAATCCTGGCTCCCTACTTAGTCTTCTCAGATGCCACCTGTGGGATGTACCCCAGAAAAACATGTTACTAGATGTAATCCATTTGGGTGGATGTGAGCCCATTGTAAGTAGGACCTTTTTATGCGGTTACTTCAGTTAAGGTATGGCCCACTTAAATCAGGATGGGCTTAATCCTGTTTCTGGAATCCTTTATAAGAGAATGAAATTCAGATAGACAGAAAAACTGTCACAGAGGGAGCAGCCAGAAGCTGAACATCAATAGAATCCAGAAAAGAAAGGAGAGACAGGAGATGTCACTATATGCCATGTGACAAGTTAAGAACCCAGGATTGACAACAGCCAGTGGCAGAACACCACAGCATTCAGGGAGAGAGCATCGACCTCATGATGCCTTAATTTGGACTTTCTTTTATCATCAAAACTGCAAGCTAATAAAGTCCCATTGTTTAACCCAACCCATTTCATGGTATTTGCTTGAACAGCCCGGAAACTAAAACACCACTAAAGTGGATGAAAATATAGGCTTCTGTGGGTGGAAGTGTAGGCTCCCATTTAGCCTTTGATGATGGGGGGATGGAGGCAGGGTCATGATTGTTTTCTGTGGAGTTTGATTGAAAAGACCAGTAATTGTCTAACTGTTGTGTCTTGCTGGAGTGCCCCTTCTGCTAGAGAAATTATGCTTTGCTATATTGTGTGTGTGTTTGTGAACCTACTGAAATTTCCAGGTTGCCAAATACTTCAGCTCTAAGTTGGGGATATATAAGGGAAAAAGAAAACCCGAGGAACTTACCACCATGTCATTTTTTGAGTCTCGAGATGTCTAACTGGCTTGCTTTCTTCTCACCTTTCAGAGGTCTTTTATTTTTGTTTTATGTACAATGTCTATAGGTTTTTAGTGGGAATAACAGGGAAAAGTACGTCTACTCCATCTTCCTGTACGTAGAGGTCCTAGATCCAATATTTTTAAGGAAATAAAATGTTACAGTTGTTACTGAAGACTTCTTTGTAACTTTTACCCAGTCCCATGTCCCTCTCTCCCACCCCATGCTTCCAGCTCATGATTTCATATTTTCAATGCATACATACATGGCTGAACATTGCATATGTGATATTTTTGTGGTTTAAAAATTACACATCATACTCTATGCAAAAATTAATTCCGAATGGATTATAGATCTAAATGTAACATAAAACCATACAACTTTTTGAAGAACACATAGGTTGGTCAAAGTGTTCCTAGATACAACACAGACTGCATGATCTATCAATAAAAAGGTTTTCTATGCAGAATAAACAAATAATTTGTAAAATTCAATAAGAAAACTAATGACCCAACTTGAAAAATAATGGGCAAAATATTTGAACAGCTACTTTTCCAAGCAGCTATACAGATGGCAAATAGGCACATGAAAAAGATGTCAAATTGTTAGTAATTAAGAAAATTCCAATTAAAACCACACTGAAATACTATATACCTAGTATAATGGTTAAAAATAAAATAGCAGTCTGACAGTACCATATGCTGGTGAGGATGGATAAACTAAAACTCTCATACCATCATGACGGAAAACTGCTTGGCAGTGTCTTAAAAAGTCAAGCATACACTTACCATATGACCCAGCAAAGCCACTCCTGCATTTTAACCCAAGTGAAATGAAAGTCTACGTTCACACAAAAACCCGTACAAGAATGTTTATAGCAGCTTTATTCATAGTTGCCAAACACCAGAAACAAACCAACTGTTTCTCAATTTGGGAATGGATAAACAAACTATGATAGGTCTATCCTTACAATGGGAGACTACTTCACAAGAAAAAAAAAACCTATAGTATACATGTAACAACTTGGATGGCTCTCACAAGCATTACCCTGGTAAGAAGCCTGTCTCAACAGGTTATATACTGCATGATTCTGTTTATATGACATTCTGGAAGAGGGAAAACTATAGTGTCACTATAGGGACAGAGAAAGGATCAGTGGTTGCCATGGACTTGGGGTGGGGGTGGCAGAGTAAGAAGGTGGGTTTTGACCAGCACTGTTCATACACTGAATAAAAAGAGCATCAGACACAAGGTTTTCACAGTCACACAGTCACATTGTAAAAGCTATATAGTTTATATAGTACAGTTTCAGGAACTTCCCTCTAGCCACCTCAATACACCATAAACTAAAAAGGGATACTATATAATGTGTAAGAATAACCTCCAGGGTAACATCTTGACTCTGAAATCTCTCAGTCACTGAAATTTTATTTTGTCTAATTTCTCTCTTCCCCTCTTTTAGTCAAGAAGCCTTTCTCATTCTCATGATACCAATCTTGGCTCATCTGTGGGATTCAGATCCTATGTTGTCAGGGAGATTTACACCCCTGGGAGTCAAGTCCAACCTATGGGGGAAGGCAGTGAGTTCACCTGCCAAGATGGCTTAGAGAGAGAGGCCACATTTGATCAACAAAACAGATTCTCCTGTTAGAGAAAATGTAGAGAAATATCTTATAAATCTTATACTAGGAGGCAGGTTCTTAGACCTTACACCCAAAGCAAGAGCATTGAAGAAAGAAAGAAAGAAAGAAATGGGAACTCTTCAAAATTAAACACTTTTGCACATCAAAGAATTTCGTCAAGAAAGTAAAAAGACAGCCTACACAATGGGAAACAATATTTGGAAACGATGTATCAGGTAAAGGTCTAGTATCCAGAATTTATAAAGAGATTGCTCAACTCAACTTCAAAAAGACAGACAACCCAATTACAAAATGGGCAAAAGACTTGAACAGACACTTCTCAGAAGAGGAAATACAAATGGTCAAAAGGCACATGAAGAGATGCTCAACTTCCCGGGCTATTAGAGAAATGAAAATCAAAACTACAATGAGATATCATCTCACACCTACCAAAATGGCCATTATCAATAAAACAAAAAATGACAAATGCTGGAGAGGATGTGGAGAAAGAGGCACACTTATCCACTGTTGGTGGGAATGTCAAATGGTACAACTGCTGTGGAAGGCAGTTTGGTGGTTCCTCAAAAAGCTAAATATAGAATTGCCATATGACCTGGTAATACCATTGCTAGGTATCTACTCAGAGGACATGAAGGCAAGGACACAAACAGACATTTGCACACCAATGTTTATAGCAGCATTATTTACAATAGCGAAGAGATGGAAACAGCCAAAATGTCCATCAACAGACGAGTGGCTAAACAAACTGTGGTATATACATATGATGGAATACTATAGAGCTGTAAGACAGAATAAAGTTATGAAGTATGGAACAACATGGATGGACCTTAAGGACATTATGCTGAGTGAGATTAGCCAGAAACAAAAGGACAAATACTGTATGGTCTCACTGATATGAACTGACATCAGTGAATAAACTTGGAGAATTTCATTGGTAACAGAGACCATCAGGAGGTAGAAATAGGGTAAGATATTGGGTAATTGGAGCTGAAGGGATACAGATTGTGCAACAGGACTGAATGTAAAAACTCAGAAATGGACAGCACAACACTACCTAACTATAATACAATTATGTTAAAACATTGAATGAAGTAGAATGTGAGAATGATAGAGGGAGGAGTGCTGGGGGCACAAATGAAATCAGAAAGAAAGATAGATGATAAAGACTGAGATGGTATAATCTAGGAATGCCTAGAGTGTATAATGATAGTGACTAAACGTACAAATTTAAAAATGTTTTTGCATGAGGAAGAACAAAGGAATGTCATTACTGCAGGGTGCTGAAAATAGATGGTAATTAATGTTTTAAAATTTTAACTTGTGTGTGAGACTAAAGCAAAAAATGTTTATTTGGTACAGAATTTATATTTTGACTAGTGCATTGCCTAATATAACTTATGTAGACAACTTAATTGAACACCATAAGTACATAGAACCTTGAATAGGACATGAGATTTTGTGGGTTTGTCCAGAGTGATTCTTCGATAAATCCCAGAGTGATTTGAACAGTGAATAAAAAACTATTTGCAAAGTCCCCTTCGGGGAATGATGAGAAAGGGGGAAAATTCAACTTCCCCAAGTTGAATTCTTGATATTCTAACAAGTAGTGCGGACAATCAAAGCTATAGGCTAAGCCCCCAATCTTCTTGTTCATATGAAACTTAACCCCACAAAGGATAGGTCAAGTCTACTTAAAATTAGGCCTAAGAGTCACCCCCAAGAGAACTTCTTTTGTTGCTCAGATATGGCCTCTCTCTCCAGCCAACACAACAAGCAAACTCACCACCCACCCCCTGTCTATGTGGGACATGACTCCCAGGGGTGTGGACCTTCCTGGCAACATGGGACAGAAATCCCGAAATGAGCTGAGACTCAGCATCAAAGGATTGAGAAAACCTCCAGAATGAGCTGAGACTCAGCATCAGGGGATTGAGAAAACCTTCTCGACCAAAAGGGGGAAGAGTGAAATGAGACAAAATAAAGGGTCAATGGCTGAGAGATTCCAAACAGAGTAGAGAGGTTATCCTGGAAGTTATTCTTACGCATTAAATAGATATCACCTTGTCAGTCAAGATGTAGCGGAGAGGCTGGAAGGAACTGCCTGAAAATGTGGAGCTGTGTTCCAGTAGCCATGTTTCTTTAAACTGATTATATAATGATAAAGCTTTCACAATGTGACTGTGTAATTGTGAAATCCTTGTATCTGATGCTCCTTTTATCTACCTTATCAACAGAGTAAAACATATGGAATAAAGATGAATAATAGGGGGAATAAATGTTAAAATCAATTTAGAGTGAAATGCTGGTGATCTGTGGGGGGGGGGGAGGTATGGTATGTATGAATTTTTTCCTGTTTTCTTTTTCTGAATAGATGCAAATGTTCCAAGAAATGATCATGATGATGAATATGCAACTATGTGATGATATTGTGAATTACTGATTATATATCTAGAACAAAATGATAAAAAAATAGATTTTTTAAAATACTAAAATTTGTCCATAAATTGTCTCAGAAATTATTAAGTGAGGTAGTGCTTAAATGTTCTTTTCATCAGATACCCTTCTGCTAAAAGGGAATATCTGCCAGCTGAAGTAAGTATTATTGAGCCAAATTTCACCAAAATTTTGAATGAAAAAGTTATGGAAGATTATTTGACAGAACATTATTAAAATTTTAAGCAGAAGAAATAAAAGCTCAAAGCTTAAAAAAAAAAAGAGAGACTCTCCTGGGGTGACTCTTAGACATAATTATAAGTAGATTTAGCTTCTCCTTTGCAGGAATAAGCATCATAGGTGTAAGTCCCAAGATTGAAGGCTTAGCCTATTGAATTGGTTGTCCTCACACCTTGAGAGCATATCAGGAATTCCCCAGATGGGAAGTTGAATATTTCCTCCTTTCTCCCAAGTTCCCTAAGGGGACTTTGCAAACACTTTTTTATTCTCAGCCCAAAATACTCTGGGTTATATCAGGACATCACACTAACCTGTACAAACCAAGAAGATCTCATGCCCTATTCAAGATTCCATGTAATTATGGTGTTCAAATAAACAGAACATACAAGTTAAATTAGATAATTTGCTACCCAAAGAATAAATTTTGTGCCAAATAAACACCTCCTTTCTTGGTCTTGCACAGAAGTTGAAGTTTGAAAATATGGGCCATGTTCTAGTTTGCTAGCTGCCGGAATGCAATGTACCAGAAACAGAATAGCTTTTAAGGGGGGAAATTTAATAAGTTGTTAGTTTATAGTTCTAAGGCCGAGAAAATGTCCCAATTAAATCAAGCCTATAGAAATGTCCAATCAAAAGCATTCAGGGAAAGCTACCTTGGTTCAAAAAGGCCGATGAAGTTCAGGGTTTCTCTCTCAAGTGAGAAGGCACATGGTTTCTCGCTCAGCTGGAAGGGTACATGGCAAGCATGGCATCATCTGCAAGCTTTCTCTCCTGGCTTCCTGTTTCATGAAGCTCCCCAGGAGGTATTTTATTTCTTCATCTCCAAAGGTCACTGGCTGGTAGACTCTGCTTCTCATGGCTACATCATTCTGCTCTCTCAGAATCTCTCACTTTCTCCAAAATGTTTCCTCTTTTATAGGATTCCAGTAAACTAATCAAGACCCACCCAAATGGGTGGAGACACGATTCCACCTAATCTAGTTTCACAACCACTCTTGATTAGATCACATCTCCCAAATGATCTAATTACAGTTTCCAATATACAGTACTGAAAAGGGATTTAAAGAAATGACTGCTTTTACAAAATAGGATTAGGATTAAAACATGACTTTTATAGGGCACATACATCCTTCCAAACCAGCACAGGCCATATCATCCTTTACCCAGTATTCTTATTTACCTTAGTCTTATCCAGATCAGCTTCATTCACATCTCTAGACATAGTCTTGATCACCTTTTCAGCTTTTTAAACAATTGCTGAATGGGGTAATGCTGACGTTCATAGCTTCAAAGCTCTAACTCTGAGTCTCAAGTATCAGATAAATACCCAAATTTTCAGGGAACCACCAGCTCATATACAAATAGCTCAGTGCCTCAGAATTTAGAAATATCAATTACAACTCCTAAATATAGGCGACTGCTATAAGAGCTTGCAAATTAGGAATCTTTACAATAGGCCACCCATGTTCAAATCTTCATCTATGGTTTTGTGGGTGTGAACCCATTTGCCTTTTAAAATGTTATTAGTTTAGGTGAGGCTTCCTGTTGAGCTTCAAAGATCCTCAGTGAGGCAAATTGAATCCGGGTGGGCCTTAATCCACATGACTGCAGTCCTTTTCTGCAGAAGAAATTCAGATATAGTCAGGCAGAAGAAGCCAGAAGTCTGAAAGCCACAGGAAGATACCAAGGAGACAGATCACTATGTGGTGGGAGGCAGAGATTGTAAGCCAAGGGACCACAAAGATTGCATCATGCCAGCATTAGAACACTGCAGACTCCGGGACAAAGCATGGCCAATCAAGACCTTGCTTTTGGACTTCTAGCTTCCAAATCCACAAGACAATAAATTTCCTTTTGCTTAAGCCAATTGGTGTGTGATACTTGTCATAGCAGCCCTGGCAAACTAAGAACAGGGATTGATGAAACCATTTTGTGTCTTGATTGGGTTGTGGTTACACAATTGTAAGCATTTGTCAAAACTCAAAGAAGTGTACATCAAAAAGACTGAATTTTACTGTACATTACCAAAATATAGGGGAAAATCTTATATGCATGTTATACTATATTTTATCCTCTTGTAACTTTCTTTTGCATGTAACTTTTTTGTTTGTTTGTTTCTAGATCAATCCACGTCTTGGAAAAATTCAGTAGGTAAAAGAATGCATTACAAGTGGAGGAAATACAAGGAACAGAAATTGAAAATTGATATGCTCCCAGGATCATCTATACATTTGATTCTAAAATGGAAAATGATATTAAGTGGAGCGGGTTCCAGATAATCCTCTGGGGAATGTTGCTTTACCATGCAGGTTGACAGAAGTAAGTCATCAGTCACTAGCCATTGACTCTAATTCTCAAAGCTGTTGTTCCTAAGAGGTGATTTCTTCCAGAGACCTCAGCTAAATCAACATTAAGAAAACAGGGCAGAACCTAACTCTATATTCCAATTTGTTTTTGTCATCCTGTCCTGTAAGAATCAAATTTTATTATACATACTGTTTATTGGAGAAAAAATCAGGGATATTTTAGTCCTGCTCTATCATCTAAATAGTTGGTAACTTTGGCAAGTCATTTAACTATTCCAAGTTGCCTTCTTCTTCCATAAAAGGAGAACATTTTTATTAGATTAAGCTTCTTTCCAGTTATAAAACATTATATGATATTGATCAAATCTCTAAAGCATTCAATTATCCACTCAAGTCCTTGCCATGTCTCAGGAGCTTATCCAAGTGCCCGAGGGCAAATCAGACTAAGAAAGTGTTCCCAGTTTAGTGGGAGGACAGCACAGCCATCGTACAATGGGATGGGCAAGGCCTTGTGGGAGGCTCAGCGGGAGAGCATCGGTTCGGGGCCAATGTGAGAGTCAGGGAAGAACGTGACATATAAGGACGTCAGACAGGCATGCCCAAAGTCACTCTTGCTCCTTGCTTCTCCAGATCTGGTTTAATTTGAAGAATGAAAGAGAAGGCCTTTTCTCCCCTTCTACTGGCCTGTCAGTAGATGTAAATGAACAGGAGGCTGCCAACTCTCCATTGAATTAATGCTCACACATGTAGCCTCTCGAATTTTCATTTCTTATTTAACAAAACACAAAACGAAGGCATCTGAAACAGGAGGGCCTAGTGTTTCAGTAAATGTAAAAAAGTAAAAGCTTCCCCAGGGATGAGTCAGTATTTAGAATCTGCTCAATTTTTTTTTTCGCGTGGTAACAGCCTAGCATTGAGAAATGTGTGCATAACATTTCCCCATACTTCTTCTAAAGGCGTAGCAAAAGAAATGAATATTCTAGAATATTATTTTAGAGAATGCACATAATTATTGCCCATTAGTTATCACATGATTTGATGCCAGGAATGTCCATTTGAAAACAGTTAACCCAGAAGGTTAAGTGACAAGGGAAATTATTGTGGCAAAATCAAGTGGCCCATTAAGACCATCTTACTTGCATGTGCAAAAAGCATAAAAAAATTAAATGGAATAAAACACACCCGTCAATATTGATGTTAACATCGTTTTGTCTATTAGGAATATATCTGTCACATGGAACAGAGTTTCATTGTGTGTTAGCGAAACTCAATTAATCAGAAAGCTATTTTCAGGCTTAGTTAGGAAACCCAAAATATTTGTTTCGGCATTTCAACATCTATTATTCAAACTGTTACAGAAATATATAAACTTTCCCACCTTTTTAAGCACAGAAAAACCATCACAATTGAGCCGACTCCTAAAAGATGAGATAGCTAAACATCTGGGATAATGACAGACTATAGTAGAAGCCAGAATTGGAGATTCATATTCAGAACTTCAGGCCGACAGTGGCAAATCCTTTTGAGACATAAATTCCTAATGCCCATTTTAAAAGATTTTTTAAGTCCTCTCTTTTCACCAAATCGTAGGGAGCAACTAAAAGTTCTGTAAAGGATGGCTTCCACTTAATTCTAGCCAATGAAGTATTTCTGTGTGTTAGAAGAATGCTCATGTGTATAGATGCATAATAATAGAGCGGACCTCAAAGAATATCACCATAAGTGACTTTTTAATTACAAAGGGTGAAATGGTAGCTTTACAGTGGAGAAACCTGACAGACAACATCTTTTTTTCTTTTTCTTTTTTTTTTTTTTACTGCAATTGACTTTTAAAAAAATATTTTTATTGATAAATCTTAACATCCAAATATACAAACATTTTTATCATACAAACATTCCATACATGGTGTACAATCAGTGGCTCAGAATGCCATCACACAGTTGTGTATTCATCACTACAGTCATTTTTTGGAACATTTGCACCACCCCAGAAAAAGAAATAAAAAGAAAAAAGAAAAAACTCATGCAATCCATATACTTTACCCTTCCCTCTCGTTGATCACTAGTATTTCCATCTACCCAATTTATTTTAACCTTTGTCCCCTCTATTATTTGTTTATTTTTTATCCATATTTTTTACTCATCTGCCCATACCCTAGATAAAAGGAGCATCAGACACAAGGTTTTCACAATCACACATTCACCATCTTAAGCAAATGATCAAAGGTAACTTTGGGGATTGAGTCAGGAATCAGAACACATGTTTAAGTGTTAATCCTTGGCCTATTGTGAATCTATTTGTAAATAGGACCTTTACAGATGTTATGATTAGTTAAGGTGTGGACTCATTTGTGAATAGAATCTTTGGAAGATACTACATGCATACTTTGGAGATATTGTGGATTCAGGCCCAGACCACTGCAATAGAGTAAATATCACCAAGTCATGCAAATTTTTTAAAATTGGTTGCCTAGTGCATATAAAAATTATGCTTACGCTATACTGTAGTCTATTAAGTGTGCAATAGCATTCTGTGTAAAAAGACAATGTAATATCTTAAATAAAAATATGTTATTGCTAAAAAATGCTAACCATCATCTGAACCTTCAGCAAGTCATAATCTTTTTGCTGGTAGAGGGTCTTGTCTTGATAGTGTGATGTCTGCTGACTGGTCAGGGGGATGGGTGCTGAAGGCTGGAGTGGCTGTGGCAATTTCTTAAAATACGACAACAATGAAGTTTGCCACATAGATTCATTCTTCCTTTCATTTGAACACTTAGAGGCTGTGCTGGTTTGAAAGGATGTATGTCCCCTAGAAAAGCCATGTTTTAATCAAAATCCCATTTCAGAAAAGTAGAATAATCCCTATTCAATACCATATGTTTGAAACTGTAATCAGATCATCTCCCTGGAGGTGTGATTTAATCAAGAGTGGTTGTTAAACTGGATTAGGTGACAACATGTCTCCACCTACTTGGGTGGGTCTTGATAAGTTTCTGGAGTTCTATAAAAGAAGAAACATTTTGGAGAATAAGAGATTCGGAGAGAGCAGAGAACGCTATAGCACCACGAAGCAGAGTCCACCAGCCAGTGACCCTTGGAGATGAAGAAAGACAATGCCTCCCGGGATGCTTCATGAAACAGGAAACCAGGAGAAGAAGCTAGCAGATGATGCCATGTTCACCATGTGCCCTCCCAGATGAGAGAGGGACCCTGACCATGTTCACCATGTGCCCTTCCACTTGAGAGAGAAACTATGACTATGTTCGCCATGTACCCTTCCACTTGAGAGAGAGAGACCCTGAACTTCATCAGCCTTCTTGAACCAAGGTATCTTTCCCTGGATGCCTTAGATTGGACATTTCTATAGACTTGTTTTAATTGGGACATTTTCTCGGCCTTAGAACTGTAAACTATTAACTTATTAAATTCCCCTTTTTAAAAGCCATTCCGTTTCTGGTATATTGCATTCTGGCAGCTAGCAAACCAGAACAGAGGCCATAGTAGAGCTAATCATTGGCTTATTTTCAGTAGGATGGGACAAAGTGGCAGCATATGCCTCCTGATGGGATGCACTGACCACAATTCAGAACCACTCTGTGGCACTTTTGGTCAAAAGTACGTAAGATTGCATCCTGACCAAAAGGGGGAAAAGTATAATTAATAAAGTATCAGTGGGAGAGAGCGTTCAAATAGAGTCGAGAGGCTACTCTGGAGGTTGCTCTTATGCAAGCTTCAGTTAGAACTTGCTACCTATCATAACCTGCCAACCCTCCAACCAGGACCATTCCAGCCAATCTTAAAGAACACCTAGGGCAATGTATAAGATTCCACAAGGGTTCCATGCACTAGAGTAACTTTCTAGAAACCTACAACCTCCAGAAGGCCCCTGGACCAGATAAATCCTGAAACCTAGAGGGCTCAGCCTCTCCAGAACATCAGATAGTTCCATCTCCCTACCCTATATTAGTGAAAGACCCTTCCAATGTGAAAAAGTTAGAATGGCCATAGCCCAGATACCCCTAAAGAGAGTGATGGAATGATCAAAGATGATGGAGGAGTTATACAGAGAAGATAGGATTTAACAAATGAATATGATTGCTGAATCAATAAATTGATATCTCTTTTAGTCACCAGTATCTTAGAGTAGCTAGAAGCAAAAACCTAAAATTGTGGAATTGTAATCCATGTCAATCTCTGAAATATATTCTACAACTAATTGTGGTGCAATGCTTTGAAATTTATTGCTTTTTTGCATACATGTTATTTTTCACAAAAACAGAAAGAAAAACAAATTAAGCCTTCTTGCTTCTTATATTCTGGAGCAGCTAGAAGAAAAAATCTGAGAGAATCTTATGGTAGCCCATGACAAAGTCTAGAATCTGTCCTGTAATTACTTGCTGAAGAGTGCTTTGAAAACGATTGCTTTTTTATTTCTTTGATTTGTATATATGTTATACTATACAATGAAAAGGTTAAAAAAAAAAAAAGTTAATGGAACCCAGAAGAGAAAGGAGAAGATGCCGCCATGTGCATTGCCATGTGACAGAAAATTCAAGGAACTCCAAGGATTGCCAGCCAACTAGAAGATACTTTCTCCAGGAAGAAGCAAGTCTGCTGGCCTATGAAACTATGAGCCAATAAATTGATTCCTGCTTTAAGCCAAAAAAAAAAAAAAAAAAAATTGCATAACCTGAATCTAATCATGAGGAAACATCTCACAAACTTGAGTTTTGGGACTGTCTATTAGATCACTGACCAGTACTCTTCAAAAAATGCTAGTGTCATGAGAAAGAAAAGAGACTCAGAAATTGTCCTAGATTGAAGGAGACTGACAGGACAGAATGACCGAATTCAAATTTTGGATCTCTTTCACCAGAAAGGACAGTGTTGGTACAATTGACAAAATCTTAGTAAGATCTACAGATTAGAGAATAGTGTTGTTTCTGTGATAATTCTCTGATTTTGATTGTTGTACTGTGGTCACATAAGAGAATTCATGTTTTAAGGAGACACAAACTAAAGTATTTAAGGGGTAGAAAGTCATCAGGTCTGTAACTTACTCTGAGAAGGGTATGAGGTCATTTTTTTTGGTTGATGAAAATCTTCTGAATCTTGATTGTGGTGGTGATTACATAAATGCAGACATTTGTTAAAGGTCATTGCACTTAAATCGGTGAATTTTATTGCTTGTAAATCATAAGTCAATAAATAAACAAAACTGACTTTTTAAAATTGTTTTTCATTTTGACCTTGGTATTGTTTTATGAAGTAACTACTCAGGTAATAAGTCACATGAACAGACTCTAGATTTTTATGTTGTGGTTTTATATTTATGGATTGATTGATTACCTAAGCCGATGCATGAAAGTCAATTGATTGTCACTGAGCTGTTATAAGCGCATTCTCTCCATTGCATGTCATTTCATTTCATCTATTTTAAGTAGTCTGAAACTAGGTTTGTATGTTCTCATTCGAATCTTGCTTGCTTAAAAAGAGAGCTGCAAATATCTTCTCTCTAAAAAAATTTTCTCTTCTTTCCAATAAAAGATTTCTCCAACATGAAACAACCCCTATCTTTTGTATTATACACAAATGAGAGAATCACAAAGAAGAAAAGCATGTTGGCTGCTTCAAAGGAAATGAAAAACTAGGACTATGGCCATTTCTGATCACAATAATAGGATTTCAGTTCTGTGCCTCACAGGAGCTTAGATATGAATTCAACTTAGGAAAGGGATTGGGAAATGGACTGTGTCCTGAGGTGAAGAGGTTCTGATGCCTTTGCATTTCATTACCAAAGCCTGGAAGAAAGGTGAACAGTGAGGATCAGCAAATACCGGAGAAGTTGTCTCTCAAACAGCAGGACTGAAAGGCTGTTAGCACACGGAGAAGCAGTTCCCATTGGCGTGTGGATTTAGACCCAGCCCACATAGCAAAGCAAGATGGGGCTGCAGGCACCTCCCGGGGCAGAGCTTAACATGGAAGAGAATGGAAATGCTGAGGCTTTCTATTCCTCAAACTCCACCAAATTACCTGGGTGTCCCTGCACAAATCCTTTCTTTACAGCTCAGTTTCCTCATCTGTAAGATAAAAGGCTGTTCTAAGAGGTTTAGTACAGTTCCTATGGTTCTGAGTTTCAGAATCTTTGAAGTGGAGCACAGAAGTCTTTTTTACCCCCTAATTTCTGCCACCTTCCTTCCACTCACTTCCCAAACCTGACAATATTGCTGTATTCATTGTCTACAGTGCTATAGGGGACACTCTTTGAATAAGAGAAAACATTTAAAGTATTTCAATTGTGGCTTTTGCAACCTGGGTGAAAGAAAATGTATTTTTTTCCTCCTACATTCCTGGGAATATCCATAAAAATCTTTATGCAGATACAGTAACAGAATGCAGATACAGATCATAGATAAAAAATACTTTGTTTAACTTAGTCCTTGTATGTCATTTCTGTGTGAACAAGGCTGTAGATTCTCTTATCACTATTCACAAATTAACAGATTCTGGATTTCAACATGACTTGCTTAACATGAGAACATTCCTTTTTTAGGACATAATTAAGAAATGCATAGAAAGAGCCATTCCAGCCAGTGTGAGGTCAGTTGGAGCTCCAGCTACAAACCTCACATGGTTGTACCTCACTGAGGAACTGGCTGGTTTAAATCACTCAGGTTCTGAAGCTGTAAGTTCTTTACCTGAATGAACACTAAATATTTTTGCCTTAATGAAGGATGAACCCAAATGACTGGAAGAAGCCACTTTTTATCCCTAATGTTGCCACATTTTGGGATTGCCCTGGGCCAGTGTTTGTCAACCTGGATTTCTGAGAAACTTCACAAAAGTCATTAAAGATCAATGTGTTGAGACAAAGATTCCATGGTTAGGTGGATAGAGACACTGTTGGCTCCAACCCCTTCTGGGACAGTCACAATCTGTATTCATTAAATAAGTTAAACTTTATCATCAACTTAAGCATGGAGCATTTTAAACCTAAGTGACCTAGGAACATTTCTTCACATAAACCCTTCTTGTTCTGAAGAACACACTTTTGGGAATGCCCAGCACCGGTGTTGATTTTACTGGTGAAGGGCCCGGAATAGAGGCAGGCTCTGCTGAGCCCACTCTCAGAGGGAGCCACTGCATCACTTACAAGCTTTCTTGGCAGGGCAGAGGTCTCCTTTGGGGGCCCTGGATTCTGGGCAGCATAAATCTGGGAGTACAACCCAGGGCCAGCAAAGGAAAATGTTTGAGCACAATGTTTGGATCCCCCTATAAGCAGGAAATGTTCTTTCTTATGACAGCAACTGCCAGACTACTTGACCTCAAAATGAGAGTCTGAGCTGGGGCTTCTACCTGGAAATCTGATCTGGAAGATGAGGAGTTTTCGTGATCAAATTCCCAAACTCCAGGGTCCAAATTTGGCTCAGCCACTTGCTAGTCATAAAATGCTGGGCAAGTTGCTTAATATGCTAATGCTTTTATTTCCATATCATAAAATAGGTGGTTGGAAACGGTATCTATTTCCTTGGCTAGTGGTGAGGATTAAATGAGATATTACAGTTAAGAAACTTAGCCCAGTATCTGGCACAAATTAAATGCTCTAAATAAAGTTAGATATTATCTTTGTCCAAAAGTACAGTCATGAAATAAGTTCATGAATACCAGCTATCAGTAGCATAGAAAGTTAGAGCCAGAATAGTGCTACAAAATGATACACGGTAGTAATATTTCATGTATTGCTGAGAATCTTTGACTAGGACTCAAGATCTTTTGCCCGGCCAAGTAGAAAGGAAAATCACAAATTAGTTACAACAGTGCTTGAACAGGTAGGTGTAGACGGAAAGAAAGCTAATTTTTTGTGCCTTGCTATTTGTATTTATAAATCTGGGTCCACTTTGTATGTCTGAGGTGGTTTCTAGGAATTATAATTTTTTTTTTTTTTTTTTACAGAGTTCAGTCTATATTTTTGTCTTAGTTTCCCAGGGCTGCTGAAACAAAAGAACTACAAATGGGAGGGTTAAAACAAAAGAAATTTATTGTCTCACCGTTCTGGAAGCCAAAGCAATGAAATCAAGGTGCTTGGCAGTGTCGTGCTTCCTTGGAAGGTTCTAGGGGAGGGTCCTTCCTTGCTTCTTCCTGGTGTCTGATGTTGGGTGGCAGTCAGTGATGGTCTTTAACTTGTAAATGCATCACTCCAATCTCTGTCTCTGACTTCATGGGGTTTTTTTCCTCTCCTGGGTGTGTGTCTCTTCTCCTCTTCAGATAAGGATGCTACTCATGTTGGCTCTACTCTAACACAACCTCATCTTATCTTGACTACATCTACAAAGAACCTATTTTCAAATAAGGCCAAATTCACAGGTACCAGGAGTTAAAAGGCTTCAGTGTATTTTTTCGCGGGATACAATTCAATCTCTTATTTTAGGTTGTATATAAGTTACTAGGATTAAAAACAAAACAGAAACATAGGACTGTATGACACAAACTGTGAACCCTAATGTAAACTGTTAGGAAAAAAAACTACTTTAACATATCTTTGGGGGATATGATTCAACCCATAACAATCTTATGACTTCATGATGGATGACACCCAATGGTTTGACAAGGAACAGCTGTAAGCAGCGGCCCTGCTTATTTAAGAAGAGGCCAAGGATGTGGGTTTTTGAATATTTGATGGCTTTAGAAAATGGTTAATGGTTACTTAATGATTTTAGAAAATTTCTTGATTCCACTCAAGATTTGGTAAACTATGGATGCTCATGTAGTATGATGCTGGGCTCTGAGTGGGCTCTGATTTTTACCCTTTTGGAAGTAATATATTATAATTTAGGAATATGTCTAAGACTGGACTCAAGCATTCTTTGCAAAACTGCTCTTCCTGTTTCCCACAACTTTTATCCACCTTCTCACCTAAACCAGTAACCTGAACAATGTGTTGATAAATACATAACAATTAGTTCTCTGGAAAATAAAAACTGTACCTCTATGTACATAACTTTATTATACATTTTACTCATATAAAGGATGTGTGGCACATAATTTACAAATAGTAATAACATGTAAAAACTTTTTATTGTACATACCATATAGCCAACGGATTCTCCCAGAATGCTTTCATCAATTTTTGCCCCAACTCTTGCATCTATAGTGAGCCTATGGTTGCCGCTGATGCTGCGTGTAGTTCCAACAGGAATGTTGGCTGGTATTTTTGTTTATGATTATTAATAAAATGAAAATGAAGCAAGGAAGATGTACGTTTGAACTTCACCCAGTCAATGACATGGGTGGTTTCTTTACTAAATCAGATAATAGATATTGAATGCTGGTAGAATATTTCCTCAATTTAGCAATGTAATGGCTATAGACCTGAACACCGTTAAATTGTCATTTATATTATTAACATTTTTGCCGTCACTGTCTTAAGTCTTGACCAGAGGTTGGCAAACTTGTCCTGGAGGAAAATCCAACTGCCAATCTGTTTTTGTAAATAACATTTTATTGGAAAAAGCCATTCTATACTCATTGATTCACATATTATATCTTTTTTTATACAATATGTGTAGCTGCTTTCGTTTTACGACAGAGTTGAGTCATTGCAAAAGAGACTGTATGATCTGCAAAGCATAAAATAGCTGCTTTCTGGCCTTTTACAGAAAAAGTTGCTGACCCTCAATTTAGAAAATCAAGAAAATAATAAATTAAGCCCTGATTTTTAGCATTTGCTGATTTCCATGGGCAGACATTCCATGGCAGCCGATTTCAAGCAACTAATATGTCATCAGACATCACGAAGCTACGCAGAGGTATGCAGGAGTGATTTCCAACCCACAGATACAGTAGATGTAAATAACCTCAAGACCTTAGGTAATGACAAAATTAGGAAGTGATGAGTTATGAGGATTTATTGCATTTTTATGTATAATTTCTTTTATTGCAAACTTAAATAATTTAATTTTTAGCAGCAGCTATCTTTAATGATGGGTTCTACTGCCAGACCTGGCATACCACTGCCTATAGATCACTTAAGCCCCCACTTCCCTGATGCTCCCACATCCAATTGTCCTCAAGTCTTATAATTCTATTCCTTAAATCTCTGTAACATCTGCTCCTTCTCCTTCCCCATGGTTGGTGCTTAAGCTCTAGCTGTCTTCATCTCTTGCCCAGAATATTACGATAGTTTCAGAGCATAGGTCTCCAACACATCTTCCAGACTGACACTTCTCAAACTATAATGTGCATCAGAATCGCACGGGATTCTTATTAAAATGCAAATTCTGTTTCAGTAGGTCTGGGGAGATGCCTGGGATTCTGCATTTCTAGATAGCTCCCAGGTTGATGCTGACGTGCCTGGTCCTTGGATTGCACTTTGGATAGCAAGAGGAGACGGCTGCTAAGCACGCTTTCTAACATGTGAGTCTGACCGTGGTACTCCCCTGTATAGAACTATTTATGGCTCTCCAGACATGACAGGCTGTTTCACACCTCTGAGCCTTATCATACTGCTCCGGCTGCCTGAAATCATTCCGCTGCACCCCCATCTGCCTGGGAAACGCCTCCTTCTCCTTCAAAGCCCAGCTGTGAGGAAGTCTCTTACACGAAGCCTATTCTGACAGCCCCAGAAATGATCACCCTTGCCTCCCGTGCCGGCTGCTCCCTGTCAGCTTATCCATCTCCTGACATGGTGCTGCATTTGTTTATGTGACTTTCTCCCTCATTAAGCCCTGTCAACCAACATTCCCTATGCCATATTCCAACCTCAACTCAAATGTCATTTCCTCACAGAATTTCCCTGAGTGCCCCAAGAAGCCCTCCGAGCCTACCTTGCACTGCCCAGCTGACTTCTTTCTGTTCACAAGCTATGATTACCTCATTTTAGTTTTCACTAGGAGCCATCTTATTTAATGCAAATAGTTGGTAAGTTGCTTGGTCACCAAAATTAGGAGAATCAGAAAAAGTGATACATAAATACCTTAAAACATTTTCATAAAATATTTGACCTAGAGTCAGGGCCATTGTCCTGAATATAAATTTGTTGATTCAGCTTCAACATCATTTTTCTCACATAAGCTATAAATATAATGCCTCATCTATAATTTCTGGTTTCAGTTTCTTCAAAGTGGGGCATGAACATAAAGGAACAAGTAAAGCAAGTTGTGGGCCCCAGAAAAGCCATGTTCCTTAATCCACATTCAATATTGCCAGGAGGGATTTTTTTGGATTAAGTTGCTTCCATGGAGATGTGACCCACCCATTCAAGATGTGGTTGCTTACTGTGGTTCCTTTAAGAGGAAACTGTTTTGGAAACAGCTTCAGAGCTGAGAGAAATAGGGAAAATGGCCTCTTCTCAGGAAAAAAAATGGCTCAGATCTGCTTGCCCAACCTCCCAGCAGTCCTGTTTGCTAAACCTCCCACATCCTATTCCTTGTTGAAGTCCGGGTAAGCACAAGTTGAGTTTTGCCTTCCTCTAGGCTGGTTCATTTCTCCAAATCCACATCCACAAAGGGACTGTAACTGGAAACTCAGACCTTCCTAAGGGAGGGTGGTGTCTCTTCCTAATTGGATTAGGTTTCAAGCTCAAGGCTGTAAGCCCACAACTCCCAGCCAATGGGGGACAGGTGAGCAGGGGAGGGGGCAATTGTGGGGGACCTGGACCTGTGTAGTCTTTGTCACTGTGCAGAGCCAGTGCACTTGCCTGCTTTGCTTGTCTGGTGGGTGCCCTTCCTCATGAGAAAGAAAGAAAACGAAGGCTGCCTCTGATTTAACCTCGTGTCTTCAGAAGTCTTCTTTTGGGTAGGCGACTATTGTCCCGCTCAGAGCCCACACAACCAGGGACCTTTTGGAGATGCAGAAAGTAAATGCCCCTGGGAAGTCATTTGAAGAGGCAGGTAGAACAAGCTAGCAAATAAGGCCATGTGTCTTCTCAGCTGACAGGGGTGTCTAGAGGCCAAAAGACCCCAGCAGCCTTCCCAGCTAACAGAGGTATTCTGGATGGCATCAGTCTTTCTTGAGTGAAGGTGGTCTCTTGTTGGTGCCTTGATCTGCGTGTTTTCACAGTCTTAGAAATGTAAACTTGCAATTTAATAAATTCCTTTTATAAAAGATGCTATTTCTGGCATATTGCATTCCAGCAGCTTTAACAAACTAAAACAGCAAGGTTTATAAATGTTTCCTTTTCTTTGACAATTAGGTCTTGCCCACCCCTAATTTACCAGTATTGTTTGAAAGCAACCCTCCATTATCAAATCCTCCAAACCATGTAATTAAGTGGTTTTTTTAACAAACTTTTCATTTCTGAGTAATCTTAGATTTGCAGACAAATTGCAATGATAATTCAGAGAGTTTCTGAATTTCCCTCACCCAGTTTTCCCAGTTGTTAAATCTTACAAACTTGTCAAAACTAGGAAACCATCATTAGTACATTATTATTAATGTAGTAACCCTAGGCTATATTTGGATTTTACCACTTTTTTCCATTGACCTTTTCTGTTCCAGAATCCCATCCAGGAGACCACTTGGAGACCATTTGCTTGTCATGTCTCCTTACTCTCCTCTGGTCTGGGATGGTTTCTCAGTCTTTCCTTGTTCTTCATAACCTTGACAGTCTTGAGAAATATTATCCAGGGATCCTGTAGAAAGTCCCCAGTATGGGATCATCTGATGTTTTTCTCATGATTCAGTTGGGGTCATGAGTTTTTGGAAAGAATACAACAGAGTTGAAGGGTCCTTCTTAGGTCTATAATATCTATTTGCATCACTGTTGAAGGTGACCTTCATGTAATTTGGGTTTTATAAAAATAATGCTGATTCTTTTAGTGCTTACATTTAATTGGTTTACATAGCATTTCATTGAATGATGAGATCGGAAATATAAATGCAAATGGCATCGGTGGGATTGGGAACAAGCACAGCTGACCCTTGGTAAGAGTGGGTGACCACCCCGTGTTTGGGATCTCAGCCGTCAGCCTGACATGCACCTGGGTCGGTGGGTTTTCAGATAGAGTGGGAAGCATTGGTTACTTCAATCTTAGAAACTCATTGAGATGCCAAATGAGCATTCATCTTTTGTATGAAAGATTGAAAGTTCAAATCTCAACCTACCGGAGGGGGTGTGTTAAAAACGATCCCACGTGACTTGTTTGTTGTCTGTTTCCCCTCACCCACGTGGGCAAAGGGCTTTCTGACTTATTCATCACAGAATCTCCAGCACCTAGCACGGGGCATAGTGAGTTCTCATTACATGTTTGTTGAATGAGTAAATGAACAGAGTAAACCTTAGGGATTTATCAGTCAGGGTCTAGTTGGGAGACAAACCACATCAGTTATTTCAACAGAGAGAATTTAATTCTTAACTGAGTTCAAATTGGCTGACTAGATAACAGAAAGGGCAAAAAGATAACACTAATTATTATTGAAGTAGGAACTGGAAAAAGCAACTATCAGTCTTAGAGTTAGGGAACAAACAGAAAAGATTATTAAAACTTAGATGCTCAGTTGAAGGAAGAGACCCACAGAGGCAAAAACTAGACCCCCAAAGAGGGGTGTCAGCCAGATGGTACTGACGTCTCTGAACGGGTGTGTTGAGACTGCTTTTGTAAGTGCTGAAAGCACTGCAAACTGTATTCAGGGACTGCTGAAGAACTAACTGCTGCTGCCAGGGTGAAGAAGCATTGCTGGTGTGTCACTCACAGGAGCAGGAGGCAGTTAGGAAGGAGCCTGTTCTTTTTCCTGCCCCCAGTCTTGCAGTCTCTTTGTAGATTCCTCTACAGGCAGAGTCTTATAGGGAGCAAATTCCGCAAAGCAAAATTGGTTTGCAGAAAACAAGCCTGAATCACAAAGCCGAGTGCAGAAGGACGGGTTTGGAGTGGAGAGATGACAGCTTAGTGACTGGCACAAGATACAAATTAGTTAACTAATTTGCATTTTACTACATGTATCCCCTTTCTACCCATACTACTGGAAGGTCTTAGCCTCATTTCTTGGGTCCTCTCCCATCTGCTGTCTTGTGGAATCCCAGATGTGTCTCGACTATAGCAGAAAGGTTTTGGGGATGTAATGCTATGTGGTTTTTTTTTTGTTTTTTTTTTACTTTTTATTTAAAAATACTTTCCAACTTACAGCACAATTATAAAAATAATACAAATCCCATACAGAGGACTCCAATATACTCCTACACCCCAAGACCCAGATATACCAATTTTAACTTTTTGCCACATTCGCCATATAATTCTATCTATCCATCTAACTATATCTCTCAACCCATTTTCTGAACACTTGAGTGTTTGTTGTATACATACCAGTGCTTTTTGAACACTTAATACTGCCAAGTATATTTCCAAAGAAAAAAGATACTCATTTATGTACCACTTTAAGTAAAGTGACCAGGTTCAAGAAATTTAACATTGACATAAAACTTAGAGTCTATATTTCAATTTCCATGTCCCAATAATGTTCCTTTGAGACTTTTCTCCTCCTTTGCGAGATCCCATACGGAATCATGTATTGTCATGTAATTGTCAGTGTCTCTTTAATTGCTTTCTGTTTTTAATTGTGACAACATATATACAACATAAACTTTTCCATCTCGTCCACTTCCAAGTTTACCATTCAATGGTATTAATCACATCCACAATATTACAGTCCCCTTACTACTTTCTACTGCTAAAACTTGTCCATTTCCCCAATAGAAACTCTACACTCATTTTGCATTAACTCTGCCTTCCTACTGTCCCCACCCCTAGCAACTTGTACTCTACTTTCTGTGTCTATGAACTTACATACTCTGAGATATTTACTTTGTAATTACCATGGGGCTTAAATTTAATATCTCATGTCTGTAACAATCTCATTTGCTCTGATATCAACTTAACTTCAATAGTATCCACAACCTTTGTTCCTATAGCCTTACATATCCCCACAAATTTGCCACAAATTACACATTATACATAATGAGTTCCCAAACCGCTGATTCACCATTACATCTTATGCAATTGCCTTTTAGATCCTGTAGGAAGTAAAAAGTTGGATTAAAAACCAAAACTACCATATTACTTGTTGAATATTTATACATGTCGTTACACTCACTGGAGACCTTTATTTATTCACATGGCCTTGATCTATTGTCTCTTGTCCCCCCTTTCCTTTCAACTGGAAGAATTCTCTTTAGCGTCTCTTGTAGGGCCTGTCTAGTGGTGATATACTCTCTAAGCTTTGACTTCCTTGTGAATGTCTTAATCTCTCCTTCATTTGTGAAAGGCAGTTTTACTGGATTTAGAATTCTTGGTTGGCAATTCTTTTGCTCTCAGCACTTTAAATATGTCATTCCACTACTTTCTTGCCTCCATGATTTCCGATGAGAAATGGTCCTTTCTCTTATTGAGGCTGGCTTGTACATACCATGTTATTTCTCTCTAGTGGCTTTCAAAATTCTCTCCTTATCTTTATCATTCAGGAGTTTGACTATAATATGCTGTGGCAGGGGTTTATTTGGGGTTTATTGTGTTTGGAGTTTGTTGAGTGTCTTGGAAATGTATATTCATCTTTTGTTAAATTTGGGAAGTTTTTAGCCATTATTTCTTTGAATATTCTCTCTGCCCCTTTCTCTCCTTTTTCTCCCCCAGAATTCCCAAAATGGCATGCCTGATGGTATCCCACATGTTCCTAAGGCTCTGTTTGCTTTTCTCTATTCATTCTTCTTTCTGCTCTTCAGACTGGATGATTGCAATGATTTTTATGTCCAATTTCTCTGATTTTATCTTCTGCCAGCTCCAGTCTGCTGTTGAAATCCTCTAGGCAATTTTTAATTTCTGTTTCTGTAGTCTTCAGCTCTTTTTAGTTCTTCTTCATAATTTCCATCTCTGTATTGATATTTTCTTTGTATTCCTCTATCATTTTCCTGATTTCCTTTAGTTCTCTGTTCATGTTCTCCTTTAGCTCTTGGAGCATGTTTAGGATAATTTTTAAAAAATCGTCATCTGGTATGTCCCAGGTCTGGTTCTCCTGGTTGATGGTTTCTAGGACTTTAGTCTTCTCCTTATCCTGAGCCATCATTCCCTGTTTGTTTGTTTTATAACCTTTTGTTGAAACCCAGAATTTTGATATTTTAATGTGTTATCCCTGGAATTTAGTGTCTGAGTCATCTGTTCCTTAAGCTTGTATCCAATTAGCGTTATAGCAGAGCTTTCTTTGAATGCCAGGAGCTAAAAAGAAAAAAGAAGGAAAAAAAGAAAATGCCTTTCCCACCCAGTCTTTGCAGATTAATTCATGCAGGTGCCTGTCCTTTAGGACTCATTCATATGATGAGTTTAGAAAACAGCTTGAAGCCAAAGCCCAAGGGCCTCCCCAATCCTTTCTGCACAGGCATCTTGTCTTTGGAATTACCTTGTTTATATGGTTCTAAATGTCCCCTCTTCCTAGGAAACTTTCCTTACGTTCTGGGCACAGCACTGTAGGTCTTACAATCAATAATATCTTGCCCCAGGCAACATGATATGCCAGCTGTCCCACAGTGTTCTGTAGGAGAGCTCATGGAGCCACCTTCTAAACACTGGACAAGGTCTGGGACAGAAAGCCCCTCAGGCTCCACCAGACAGACTGGGCCAGATATACATGCTCCCAGTACCAGCTTGAGGGTTACTCTGCTCCCTCTGGAATCAGGACCAGGAATCTACATTGGGAGCATTGGCCGGCCCCTGCCAAGCCAGAGAGGGGTGGAGGAGGGCCAGCCTGGTGCCATGAGATCCTATTTCTTTCAAGATGACTTTTTCTTGATTTGACACTTGCCCTGTTACTGCAGTCCTTTAAGTTTTCTGGAGCTTTGAGAAATATATTTCTGCCAGTTCTTGCTGGTTGTTCAAAGCTTCTGCTGGGGGAATGGACCCTGACATGGGGGTGGGGCTCTGGAGTGCAGTTTTTAACACTTGCCCTTTAGACCAGGGCCCTCTGATGATCCTGGCCAGAAGCCCTCAACTCATTGCTCCTGTTAGGAAGCAGTTGCCCTTCTTCTGGGTCTGCTCGCCTAAATGTGTCCATACCCAGGATTATTAGGACCTAAGACGTAACAAGGTTGTCTTCTTTTAATTTTACATACGGTACTTTCCTCCTCAGACCATTAAGTCCATTTTTTCCTGACTGGGTCAGGATTGGGTTCAAAGGGAGGTGACCCCAGATTTGAGACCTAATTGGTTTCTCGAGAATAGGCACAAGTGGAACAGGCATAACTTGAATCTTTACTGACTGTGGAAGTCCATTCAAACCAGGACTATGGACATTTATTTTGACAGTAAAATAAAACACAAATTGATATGTTTACAAACATTTAAGAATGTAAGACCAGATATTTAGTATAAAAGCTGTTTTGAAAATGTTTCTCTAAGGGTATTTTTCTTCATGGGCTAAATGGATTGAAGCTTCCTAAAGCCTAAGTACAGCAGAATTTGGGCTGAAGATGCCTTTCTCTCCTGGTTAATCTCTTCCAGCAAATATAGGCATTCTTCATTACAACAAGGACTTTCAAACTGAATTAAAAATTAGAGTCCCTCTCTTGAAAATAAAAATATCACCAGTTTATTGAGAACTAAGGGCTTCCAATTAGTTTGAAGGCTGTATGCTAGGAAAAGGGGAAGGGTTGGCAGTCATAGCTCCATGATCTCACCAATCTCTTGCTACTTGCCTCATCAAGGTTAATCGTCTTCAAGTAATTATTCAATGATCTCAACTTTGGTGGTAGTGGTGGGGGTGGGGCATGGATCCTCTATGCTTTTATCTATACCTGAATCTGCATCTTCTCCCTGAATGTTGAAGTGATGCCAATCAACTCACTTCCTAAAGAGATCAAATAATCAAATATATGTTAATGCCTTTGCTGAAATCATTGCTTGGTTTAAGGACATCAACCGTGATGAATTTTTCTCCTAGGGAAGCCCACGTGTCACTTGTACTTTAGTGTCTTGTCTACTCCCAGCCTCCCAAGCCAAATTTGCCACACCTAGGAGAAGATGTCACAGGAGAAAGGGTATGGAAGTGGGAGGTGGTCATCGTACATTGGAGTCTCAGATCTGGATCATCCAGGAATCCACCGTCACCATAGACCCTTCAATGGCAGGGACTGAGTCTGATTTGTCTTTGCATTCCCAGCATGTTATTTGGGTCCCGGTATACATAATTGCTTCATAAATAATTATTGAGTGAATAATTGAAAGAATGAATGAACAAATGATGAAAAGAAATGGAGTTCAAGAATGAGTAGAGAAGAGATTTGAAGAAAAAAGGACACCTAGAGAAAAAATTGAAGGAAAAAGGACAGAGCAATGGCAAAGCTTGTATTTTTAGTACCCCTGTTCTGTTCCTTGGCAACTCCACATGGAATAGTTGCAGAGACTGAGTCAGGAAGCCTCACTCTAGGTTTAAAAAACATTGTCAGGGTTGCAAAAAAATCTAGCCCATCCTTCCTTTCTGGTTTAGCTGAGCTCAACTCTTGGCTTGGTAGCAGACAGTTCAGAAGCTGACATTTCCAACAGCAGTGGCTTTGTTAATCCCAGAAATAAAGGGAAATGTGAAATCAAGCATAAGACAGGGTAGGTCAGCTGCAGCCACAAAAGACAGATGTGAAGAGCGCACATTGACAAGAAGTTTTGAAATACGTAAAGAGAAGGATATGGAGTTCAGACCAATCTTAACTTCAAGCTTGCGATATAACCTAAGCCCAGCAGGAACTTAAAACTGGGGCCCATAAAGCTGTGTCCAGCCCACAGACAAAAAAAATTCTGACCTATGTGTTTCCCGTTTTCTTTTCATCTGAACTGATTGCCAAGATCTAGAAAATGGGAAATTTCAGATAGTATCTGTGTTTCCGGCTTCACGTGAAAAAGCAGAAGATCTGGGAACAGCTGGCCCGTATTTCCCCAGAGTCACATGGACCATTGAGGAAGGCAGGTGTTTTTTCCACCAAACCAGCTACACCTGTTAGCCCACCAGCCTGGCCCCTTGGATGTGGGCATCTGTAACTGCTGCCTCTCAGGCACTATGCCCAGGAGACCTTCAGGGGAAGGAAGCCTATTGTGAAGTCAGGTTTGTGTTGAATATTTTTGAAAGGATAAAATCAAGCCAATGAGCATTCCGTTTGGTGAGAATCGAGGCTTCTTGGAGCTCTTAACTGTAAGGTCAGATAGAGAATGTCACAGTACTGTAATTACATCGGGGGATTTAAAGATGCAAGAGTCAGTTTTTTGTAAATAAGACCAACTCTTCCTTTCTTTGCCTTCATCCATTTGGTCCATTCTAAGTGGCAGGAGATTGCCTTCATTTTTACATTAACTATGTAAATATCTGGGCCAAGCATCCAAAGTGAAGGTACGTTTCCTCCACATTTGTGAATGATGATCAGAGCTCACTATAACTCAAGTTGAGGAAATAAGGCTGTGAGAAATGATCTAAAACAACTGGCTGATTATGAAATTTGCACTAGTTTGGGATATCATTTCCTACTGACATTTTCCTTCCCGTAGCCTTGGCATTACCGTAAAAATTATTTATGACTCAGTATTTCCCCACGACAGCTGCCCACAGGGCAGAATGAACTGAAGATAAAGGAGCCACGCTGACTTCAGCACTCTTGGGTGGGGAGAGGCAGCACTCCCTAGGTGGAAGGACACAGGACTTGTTCCGGCGACTTGAGTTCAAATCCTGATTCTGGAATGAATGGGCTATGTGACCTGAAACAATCATCTACCCCAGGGGTGGGCAAACTTCTGCAAAAGGCCAACCAGTGAATATTTTCCACTTTGCACATCATATACAGTCTCTCACACACTTACTCAACTCTGATCCCACAGGCTAAGACAGCATAGACGGCATGAAGCGCGTGGCTGTAGCTCTGTTCTAATAAAACTTTATTTACAAAAACAGACCATGGGCCAGAGTTGGCCTGCAGGTCAACATCTGCAGATGCCTGGTCTATACTGTCTGCATTCCCGCCCTTCCCACCCATGCTCCACCAGCCCTCGTCTCCCACCCTCTGGATTCCATCTAAAGAGCTCCCCTCTAAAGGTGCCATGGGTTCACTGTCACGTAGTTCAATAGTCTGCCTGTGTCCTCATCTCCCCCCACCCCCAGCACATTCCACTCCACACTGGAGACTCCTTTGTGAGCCCCTTGTCCCTGGGCTTCAGTGACATCATGCTCAGATTTCCTCCAGCTCCTCTGGCTGGCTCCTTCCCTTGCATCTTTGGTGGTATCTTCTTGGCTTCCCAGCCAGGAAATGTTAGGCTTCCTTCAAGCTCAGTCCTGCTCTCCCTTCCCTTATGCTTCATAATTTCTTCTAAGGTGATCTCATCTATGCCTCTGATTTCACGTACCTTCTGGAAGGCAATGACTTCCAAACATCTAGCTGAGCCCATACCTCTTCTCTAAGCTCCTGCCCATAAATCTAACCTCCTCCTTCACATTGCCTCCTATTGACCTTTCTGTAATGTTTATGCCCTGTGCCCAGATATTTACCATTTACCTTTCTTTAGCTACCAAAATCTCTGTTCTAAAGCAATGTCCTCAGGTTAACTTTCCCTGACCTTCTGCCCCACCCCACAATATGGGACAGAAACCTCCTTTACCTGCCTTCCAAGCATGCTCTCTATGTCTTCTTCATTCTTCAGTTTGCAATCAGAAATGTGTCTGAGTATTTGATTGGCAATTGTCTCCCTGGTGGAGGGTAAGCCTAAGGAGGACAAAGATCCCTCTGTTGTCCTTTTCTTTGTATCTGAGCACTTGGCCCAGAGCCTGACACATACCAGCACCTCAGTAAATCCACTCAAGACAATTGAGGTACTTAGGTAAATCAATTAAACTCTTTGAGGCTTGAGAACTGTTCAATTTCAGTTTAAAATATTTTGTGCCGGGCTGCTGTGCTTCATTAGTTTAAGTTACCTTCAGGAAGGCTTTCCTAGTGTGTGTGTGTGTGTGTGTGTGTATATATATATATTTTATGTATGTAATTTTTTTATTAGAGAAGTTGTAAGTTTGCAGAACAGCTGTGCATAAAAGACAAGATTCCCATATACCAGCCTATTAGGAGCATCTCTTCCATACCTTCCATTTTCCTAAACCCTACCTCTGGAAAATTGAGGTGGCTTTGAGGGTAAACAAACTGCACTGTGCATTTCCTTCAGTCTCTGTGTAGAAAGAGAAGGGACAAAATTCTAAAAGTCAGGCAATCCTAGTTCGTAGCTCAGCTCAACTCTTCACTAACGGTGTGACCTTGAGCAAGTCACTTACCTGGTTGCCTCTCGGTCTCTTCCCCTGTGGAACGATGGTGCTGACACCTTGCCTTCAACGCAAGGGTGTATGGACAGGACTTAATGCAATGCCTGGAATGAGTGGCTGCTCTCTGTTCATTTAGCAAGTTTTTTGTGTGTGTCCACAAATGAGCCAGGCACTGGAGATATGGTAATGAGTGCATCCTCCACACCCTCCTTCCAGTGGGTGAAGCCATAAAGAAAAGGGTAGAGTACTGAGATAGATGAAGAGGAAGGTGGAGAAGAGGTGACATTTTAGCCCTGGGGTCAGGAAAATCATCTCCGATGAGGTGAACAGAAGTAGACGTCAGAATAAAATGGGGATCCCCAAACATTCTTTTTTTCTCTTCTTCAGTGCCAAGCTCTGGGGTAGAGTTTCCATATTCTGTAATAACAGATTAAGGACAGAGCGTTTCTGCCATGTAATGGAACTGCTGCCTGAAGGTCAATAGGTCAAACTAAAACCCCAAGAAATCCTCATGTCACTTTTGGTGAATTTGAGATATTAGTTAGATGTACTTTGCCTCCACTTGTCCACGAAAAGAAAACCAAATGAGCCAAATGCAGCCAGAAAGGAATAAATAGAACCTTAAGATTAAACCAGGAAATCTCTAGGATTCCTCAGACTCGAAGGGTCCAAGAAGGCAGGAAGGCTGGTTTGCTTTGTCCTGCACCTAAACTGCTTGTTTCTCCTCAGTCGTTGCTTCTCCATAAAGAGCAGGAGGGGATGTGGTTGAGTTATTGTCCTGCAATGGTACACTTGAAAATAATTCAAAAGCCTTAACACCTATGAACTCAGTAATTTTTCCCCTGTGAAAATTCCCCTGTGAATCCTAAACTCTTCCTGCTGCGGAGTACATGGGAAGGTATGAGGACGAAAGAGGCATGTCTTCTATGAAGAACCTAGTTATACTCAGTAGCATTCATAAATCCAAACGAAAGAGCTACTCCTTTCCCTGGAATCTTCTTTAGCGGCACAGTTTGCAGCATGGCAGAGGCAGGTCTTTTATTATATAAGACTCCCACTCACCTGCCTGGGAGTACCAAGAATTGTCAATGTATACAATTGTCAATGTATACGTAAGGCATATCAGTCACAAGTGTTTAAGCTGTGAAAAGTGGTTGAGAAATTCATGGGAGTGTTGCTACAAGAAGATTTAGGAAGCCAAGACATTTGCGGAGTATTTGGCCACCAAGTCACAAACTCTTACAGTTAACAGCTCCAAATCAACCAAAGAGCAACACACCAAAATTTCTCCCACTTGATACACTGAGAGGGAGAATTTGAAAACTAATGGGCATCTATTCCTGAGGCAAATCTGTTAGCAAGACATCCAACAGTAACAGAGCAAAACATTTAAGTGTCTTGGTATCTTTGAGTCTAGATCTACACGAAGAACTTTAATTTTAAAAATGATACATCAATATGGTAGAATGCTTGCCTTCCATGATGGAGACCCAGGTTCGATTCCCAGACCATGCACATAAAAAAAAAAAAAAAAAGATACGTCAATAAGGGCATAGCATAGATGCAATTTGAGTTGCTTTTTCAGTTCCTCATTTCATTCAACATTTAGGGAGTGTCTACTTAGTACAAGTTACTCTTCATGAGGCTACAGAAGAATAAAGAGATCTAATGACTAATAACAATAAGGAAAGAAGGATGAACGGGCCATTAAGGGATAAGAAACATACCGCGTCAGACTCCAAGATTCCTAAAATGATTCTGCACTGAATACAAGTATAGTCACATTTCTGTTAGAGAGATTTAACTTCAAACAATCCCCCAACACACACACACACACACACACACACACACACACACACACACACACACTATGTAGTCTAGAATCAGGGCTTTAACAAAGGACAGGCTATTTTTTCTTCAGAATTCATATGCATTTGGAAATCAGAAAAAAGATCCCCTCAAAAGACATAGGAAGAGGATCTCTTCTAATTTATGCATAGAGTCTCTGTGGGAATTGGTAAGACCCTGGGATCTGTGATTGTCTTGGCTGAAAGGAAACAGGTGTCTGGGAAACTGGGGCTGGGAGTGCGGCTTTTTTGCCCATCGTGATCCGTTTTGAATCTTTTCGATTGTGTCCCAAATGTATGCAACTTCTACCCAAAAATAAATAATGCTTTGATGAAAAATTAAAAGCCTGTGAAGAAAGAAGTGTAAGATTCATGTTTTAACCATAAAGTCACTCCCCCCTACCATCTCTCCTCTAAAGGAAGAGAAATTCTCCCAATGCCTGAGGAAAATGATGAATTAAACTTTTCCTGACAAGAAGGACAGTGTCTGAAAATGATGCCTGATGGATAGAATGAAAACTCCTGCCAAGAGGCACCGTGCTGACAGATGAAGTAAGGCGCGGCTGACGGAATCTGGAGCATTCACCACAAC
This sequence comes from Myrmecophaga tridactyla, assembly GCA_004026745.1. Classification (NCBI taxonomy): domain Eukaryota; kingdom Metazoa; phylum Chordata; class Mammalia; order Pilosa; family Myrmecophagidae; genus Myrmecophaga; species Myrmecophaga tridactyla. The sequence continues at coordinate 39,939 of PVIY010002038.1, forward strand.
CGACTGAAAAGCAAGACACATGGAGAACAATATCTTCCCTTGGATTGTCAAACTGTTAAACTAATCAGAGCACTTTTTAGTCATTGCAACCAGTTTCCATCCTCATCCAATTCACCACTGAGTCCTTTTACTTTCTTTTTCCTTTCATTTATTCTGTGTCAACTGATACAAAATTCGAGAGCCCCGCTTTTCGTTAGGAATGCATTTTTTTTTTTTTTTAACTGCAGGGTGAGGTTTTTTTAACTGCACATTGGTTCCCCGTGTCCCATAATGACCTCCTGTAAATGCTGCTGTGCCAGCCAACAGCTAGATGGAGCAATGTGAAGGGAATTATAGAAAAGGATTAGCATGAGAACAGCCCATCACAGCCCAAGGATGACACCAGCCTGAGGAGAGATGTACTCGTCCCTCTGACAGCTTATGGAAGGCTGCCAGGGTTTATGTACCAGAGCACAGATGAAAAGCTACTTTTGCCATGCCCTTTGCCCTCATTTGGAAGGCGAGCCACATGTTCCAATGATAACCTGTGAACTTTAACCTGCTGCCCTGATTCAGAGGGGTTATCAGATGATAGACATTACAGGGCCCTGTGGATTTGTGAGTGCATCATTCAACCGCAGTAAGATAAAAAAAACTTTCATGGGGAGGAGCCATGAGGGCTATCACCTAGCAGATGGGATGTGTGTGTGTGTGAGTGTGTGTGTGTGTGTGTGTTTGTGAGTGAGTGGCAGAGGGGACAGTTGGATTGTTTACTAAACAGATGTAGCCCTTCTGTTTCTCCTTCCTTTAATCCCAATTTTAAAAATAGCGAATGGCAAAGCAGGGCTGAGGAATACCAAAATGTTGATGATGAACTAAAACAAGGTGTTGCAGGCAGAGATCTGAGGAGGCAAAGGTCTCTCCCCAACGTGCTAGGGTGTGCAGAGATTTAAAGGAGTCATAATTCACTTCTGAAGAGATTAGAGAAGGTTCCATGGAAGAGGGACCATGCATTGTTCACCTTATTGCGTAAACCCCCAAATCAGAGGACTAATGCAGCCAAGCCAGAGACCAGCTGTGGCAAAGACTGAACGTTTCAATCATCTCCTTACTTTGGGTAGAAGGTTGCTGGGAGCACCACACCCCACTACATAGATAAGCTGCAACCATATGGAATCTCTAAAATGCGGCCTGCCACCAGCGCTGGAAGGTTCACTGTGTGACTTGCATTCTCTTTCAGGATAAGAATAGATAATGCAGATACTGATGGCTGGAGCTAGCTCGGAGAGAAAAGAGATACACAGATGGAAATGATCTGCCTGAAGATATTGATTTGTATACTTGTTTACTCATCTGTTCCTGCCTTCTAGAAAGTAAGCTTCAGGAGGGCAGGCTGATGCCAATCAAAAGTGGTGGGTTCTCTGCTCGAGGCGCTCAAATGAAACTCTCGAGACACTGGAGTTTCAAAAAGAGAAAGAATTTATTGCTAGGTGTGCGCAGGAGATCAGGTGGCCTATCCTCTAAAAATCTGTCTCCCCAAACTGTAACAACTCTGACAGTTTTATAGTACCAAAAGATGAGCAGGTTTTAGGATGATAAACACAATGGTTTGAGATGATGAGGTTAAATATGATCTGATTATTGAGCATGCACCGATTAATTACATGCTTAGTCACAGAACATATGTAAGAAAAGGGTGGCCTTCATATGATGATGGGCATGATATTTAGTATTATAATGAGGTATAGGTCACTTATATGTTAAAGTTTAAGCTATTGCATATGTTAGGTCGGCCAATTTTGGTTAGATCCAGTTTCTCTAACAAGATAGTTTTGGAACTGGGGTGGGGTAGCTCTGGGCTGACTCAAGTCCTTTTGCTAAGAAGCATTAGGGGCTGTCTTTAGTGATCACAAGACCCTCAAGCTGAAAAACAGGATAAGGGGGTACAAGTGGGAGTCGGTCACAAGGTTTCTGCAGTCACAAGATAAAGAGGCTTTATGGTTATACAGTCATCATCAGAGATGAGGCAGCTGGATTACAGTTCAGAAATGTCAGGCATTCCCCTCTGGCTACTCTGATACACTAGAAACTAAAAAGTAATATCTATATAAAGATTCAGTAATCATAAGCATTTTTAAACCCTAACCTCTTGGTTACAGCAGGACTGGGCCGGCTTCCTCTCCGCTGCATTTGGAAACCTCGACTCATGGTTGGCGCATACTAAGTGCACGGGAAATTTTCCTGGAAGGAAAGATGGACTTGCTCAGAGTACAGTTAAGTAATCAAGAATCAAAACAGCCGCTGACTACGCACACTCTTGAAGACTGCTTTTCCCGAATATCTAGACAGAGGACAGACTCTTGGTCATAATGATCATTGGCCTGAATTGCTGCAGAGTCTCCCTTCTGAATGCACTTTATTCATGCCTGCAGGTCTGGGAGTTAAGCCAAAACTTTTACTTTTTTTTGCCTTTTCCCTGCCCAGTTCGACATTCGGATACTTCATGCCCTCTTGTGGCCAATGCACATTCGGCAAGCGTAGTTTTCAAAATGTAAAGGCGAAATGAAGCCTTGACTCACTCCTAAACCCAAAGACCTCAGTAAAGGTGGACAAGGAGCACTGAAATTTGCCCAGTGTCCATTGGTGCTAGAACAGTGTGGACACGGCACTGACAACGACCCAATCCAGCACTTTGAAAATTAAAAGCTGAAAATCAGGCATGATAAAATCCCAATTCATGATGAATATGCAACTATGTGATGATATTGAGAATTACTGGTTATATATGTAGAACGGAATGCTATATTAATGCTTTTGTTTGTTCTTAATTTTTTTAAATAAATAAATAAATAAAAAATCCCAATTCAAGAGCCCACAGACAGAAAATTTTGCCTACTAATGGAGCTGAGCATTTTCCATAAACTGAAACTTGGACTATGAAGTGGAAACATGAAGATATAGTCCTATCATTTTTATAGTCAATGAACTGTCTGTTATCCTCTGCCCAAATTTCTCTGGGATGTATTGGGGCATCACATTAACCTGTACAAACCAACAAGATTTCATGTCCTATTCAAGATTCCTTGTAATTATAGCGTTCAAATAAACTGATCATACAAGTTAAATTAAATCATGTGCTACCCAAAATATAAATTTCGCATGAAACAAACATGTCTCCCTCTGGTCTCTCAAATGATGAACTGTCTTTTGCATTGCTTTCCATATCTCCTTTTTTTGTGTCACCTACATATACCACAAACACACACACACTCACACTCACAACACACAAAGCCATGATGTAACCATAAGCAGGATTTTGTTCTATCTATCATGATCTGAGCTGCTCATTCTCACCTTCTCACTGAGTAGGGAAGGACCTGGGATTTCTAACCCTGGCCAGGCCTCTCTCCTCCATCTTTTTGGGGTACAAGGTGAATTTCTGGCACAGCTCAACAAGCACCTTACTCCAGCGTTCTCATTTGCACTGGCCAAAGGTGGCCTGTATGAGACTGCTGACCCAAGCCTCTATTCTACCAGTTGCTTATTTTTTTAATTTGCTGTACATTTATTTAGTGATTCTGTACTTTTTCCTAAAGCACATATATATATTTATATACATATGTGCTTTTTTTTTTTTTCGCATGTGCAGGCACCGGGAATTGAACCTGGGTCCCTGGCATGGCAGGTGAGAACTCTGCCTGCTGAGCCACTGTGGCCCGCCCACACACATATATACATAGTTTTTAAAATGACATTTTTAACTACAAAACTAGTACTATTAAACATGGTAACCTTAAACATTTCTCATCTTTAACATGATGAAATTAACTTTAATCTATATTTTGTCTAACAAATATGTCCTGTGGTTCATGCATGCTATATTATTTATTATCTGGGTAATATTTCCATCAAACTGGATCTCAGAAAATAAAAAACAAACTCGTTAAATAGGCAGATTATGCTCTTTGTTCACAAATCTTCCTGGAACTGAATCATATTCTCCCCAAAAGTAGTTCCTGGTCCATTTCAAAAATCCATGTTCCTTACAAAAATGTAAAAATATTGCCCCAAATCAAAGTGTTTAATAAATAAGGTTACAACTACCAATATATATAACTTTCCTATGACTGTTTGCTTTTAAACAGGGAACAGCTTCTGTTTATTGGAGGACAAATAATCTCTAAATGTACAAATTCAGTAATCTCTGCCAAAATAAATAAAAATATGCCAAGAAAACAAATCCTACCCTGTGGCTACCTTGTCTTTTAGATGTAAAGTCAGACTTAGCCTTTCCTATGTCTTTCAGAAAAAGTTTGTGTCCTAATATTCCAATTAGATGTCTTTCCTGTATAACTCAGAGAACTGTGGCTCCTTGGGACTGACACTCTGTATTAAGTCAATTGTGCAATTTTATATTCTGTTGTCATTGATTCAGGAGTCCCCCTGACTTGCTACACTCAGAATTTTTTTTTCACAGAAACCGGAGTTTTCTCAAAGCAAATAGATACAATGTAATTCAATAATCGTTTTACTTTTATTGACATTGCTTTCTAAAAGTTTTTGATTCCAGAACTTCATTTTTCAAAGTGAAATGTAATTATTATAATGAAATTGCATATTATATCAGAAACATTTAAACATGAGAAAGCCCAGGATAAAGACCAAGCACTGCTGAATAATGTGAAAACTATGCTGTATGCTGTTTTATTTTTTTTTATCGGTCTCCAATATAAAGAAGATTAATACAATAGTACAAACTAAGACTCTATACATTCATATATTGCATCTAAGGTGAGGGAAGTAAATAATAATAATATGAACTTAAATAGTAGGTTATCTTTAAAATAGTGAATTAGTGTTAAAAGTTTAAGAAAAAGATGAGGGAAAAAACAAAACTTGAAGGGGACCAAAATATAAAAAAAGCTAGAAAAGTTTATAGATTGTGTATTAGCCCCATTCCCTGCATTTACAATGGTTGGTGGCACATAGTAGACAATCAAGAAATATTAGTTAAATGAATAATAAATGACATGGTTGCTTTTTTTTTGTATGCTGTATGGTGGGCTCACATTTTATCCTTTTTCCATGTGAGTATCCCATTTTTGCAGCCCCATTAGTTGAATTATTTGTTTGTTTGTTTTTGTTGGTTTCTGTTGGGGAAGTGCATGGACCGGGAATTGAACCCAGGTCTCTTGCAGGGCGGGCAAGAATTCTACCACTGAACTACCCTCGGAGCCCACTGGCTGCATTTTTAAGGTAAAACATTGGTATGTATGTGATCTGATTTTTTTTTTTTTAACGAGGCCAACACCTCCCTTTTGATTCATCTGACTTATCTTCCAAAGCTAATTGATGTTGTCTGGTTTAGATTTACTTAAGAGTGGAACCATGCAATTACTCACACACACTTACAGATACATTCATGGCATTGAAGATTTTATTTGGGCAAAGGACTTTATCTCAGGGCATCTAGACAGCACAGCCACAGCAAAGCTGGATGTTAAGGCGACAATTGCTTGGACTGCACTTTGAGTGATACCACGGAAGGAACTAAAACCATTTTGATGAGCGGTTTAACATTGTTTTTGTTGTTTTTAAATGAGTGTGCAGGTCTATTTTGTAAAAATACGTTAATTCCCTTTATTGATTTCTTCCAAAAACAAATAAAATCCTCTTATTTATATTGCCAAGTAAGTGTTGCTCTTTTTTTCTAAATCGAATAGCTTTGTGTGGAAATAAACACACTGGAAATTTTGAAACTGGTGCAGCTCATGAATCTTTTAGTATGAAGAGTATCAACTTGACCCTCCTATAGTAATTTCTTGGCATTGCTCCATGGGTTGGTAATATTTTCTGCACTTCCTTCCAGGCTATCACACACTGAATATCAATGTTCCCAACACACCTGTTTACTTGATAAAAAACATATTTTTCAAAAGTTCCATCCAAAATGTTTTCATCAAATGGTTTATTTGTCATTTTTCCCACCAGCACATCCTCTATGTTCTGACTGGGTTCTTACCTCCTGCTGTAGCATATATACCATCCCTTTCCTTGTTTTGGACAGTTGATGGGCATTTATTTTTCCCGTAATTGTAACTATAACTTAGGTGCTACCGAACTTATTTACTTTTAAGATAGTCACAATGTAAGCATGAAATATCTGATCCTCCTTTCAATAATGAACAGTGAACAACCAGTATCGAAATTCCAATCTACCTATATATAGATCACTATATAATATTTTTATATTTTTAGCAAAGAAAATAATTGAATAGCAGGCAATAGTATTTAGATAGCCTCTATTGCTCATTTCAATTAAGTTGCCCTTTTCAGACTTTTCTTGGTTCTCATATAAGCCAAATATTTTTCTCAGGCTTATTCTCTTAATATGCTTGTAGATGAACACTGTAATTTATTTTAAAAATTGTTATGATTCCATGTAGAAAGATTGAGTAAATTGCATCCATGTCTATTTCTTTAAATGGATTGGAGATATTTCCTTATTTGCTCCCTATGCTTTCTTATAATCAATGAATGTGAAGTTGTTTAAAATTCCATATTCCTGGAACTTTCCCTTTAACTAGTGGAAATAATGGGTGCAGTCCAGATATCTTCCTATGACTACGCAGTTTGAATTCTAGGCAATTAACTCAAGAAGTATTTATTAAGTGCTTGTTGTGTAGTAGCACTGTGCCAGGCACAGAGTATGATAGAAATAAACATAGTCCATGTATTCAAAAATTATATAATAAATTTGAGAAATAATAATGTCTCTCTACCTATAGGATTTCCACTTATAAACTTTATTCATATGAACAGTGTGAAACCCAGAGCAAATTTTCATTAAAAAAACAAGAGATAATAGTAGATGATTCTGGTTAGCCTTTTTAATCTTCTACACTGTGTTTTTGCTGAGTTGTGCATCTTAATCACATAATATTTGATAAGTGAAGAAGTAATGAGAATATTAAAGACATTAATAAGGAAAGGTATATAGTTAGGATAAATTGCAAGCAGAGATGACTATAAATTTATGAACATGCACACACATATATGGAGGCATAAAAGAAACCATAGCTATACACTCCAGCATGGATAAATCTTAGAAATTTAACATTGAGAAAAAGTAAAACTAGAAAGAATGCAATAGGTTGGTACGTTTTTGAAAAATTATAAAACAAAAACAAACTCTATGACATCAAAGATCACTTTGGGATGCTGTTGTGTATCAAGTGTTAAAAAAACAAAGCAAGGGGTAACAAACGCAAAATTTAGTAAGGTGGGGTTTTAGTTCACTTAAGTTGCCAAAATGCAATATACCAGCAATAGGTTGGTTTTCACAATGGGGATTTATTAACTTACAAGTTTCCAGTTCGGAGGCGGTGAAAATGTCCAAATCAAGGCATCAATAGGACAAGAGGACTCTAAGGACAGACTGCCAGTGATCCTGGCCCCTGTGCTACTTGGCAGAGCACACGGTGGGTCTGCTGGTTTCTCCCTTCTGCCTGGGTTTCGTTGCTTTCACTGTCTGGCTTCTCCATCTGTGACTTTCTTTCCGTGCTTCTGTGTGTGTCCTTCTCTCTCAGCTTCTGTGCTTTTTCTCTATTTCATGCTCTTATAAAGGCCCTAGTAAAAGGATTAAGATTCATCCGAGTATTGCCTCAACTGAAATAACCGAATCAAAATGTCCCCACCCAGAATAAGTCTACACCCACAGGGATGGATTAACTCTAAGAGCATGACCTTTTCGGGGGTCCATAGAAACCTCCAGACCAACACAGGTGGTTATTACCTGTGCAGAGGAAGCAGGGGATTGCACCAGAGCAGACAATATGCAGCTATAGTATTCATAGCCACATTCTAGTTTGTAAATAGGGAGAACAGTTAAAATAAACTAGAATTTTAAAAAGTTAGCAGATGTAAGCTTTTAGAGCAGACATATTAAATCACCACTCTGGAGTGGTGATTATTATTTCTGGATTTTGAGAGGCTGTTTTATATATATAACCTGATATTTAGAGATAAGAACAAAGCCGAACAGGTTGGGGTTAAAGAAATTCAGAACACAGGGGTAAGGAAGGGACTGTCTATATTTTAGAACCACACATACTCTTTGAGACCGATGAAAGAAAAGTTTATTTGATCTGGAACTGAAATTTTCTGTAATGCATAATCTAATTCAACCTATCTGTCTAGCTCATTTGAACAACTGAAACACAGGGAGCACAGAATGAGAAAGAAGTCCTTTAATCCTGTATAGATTATTGTAATGTCTGGAAATATCCTAGAATATATTAACCAGATAATCAAAAAGTATGGGCAAAGTCCCCCGAGGGAGGGGAGAAAGACTATGGAACTATTAAACCTTACCATCAGGGAATCTCCTGATTCGGTGTCAAACTTTAGGGACACCCAAATCAATAGGCCATGCCCTCCATCATGAGGCTTACTCTTGTGAAGCTTATGTAGGTAGCATAGAAGCTTAGACTACCTATAGGCATGCCTAAGAGTTACTTCTGGAGGACCTCTGTTGTTACTCAGATGTGGCCTCAGTCTCTCTAAGCCCAACTCTGCAAGTGAAATCATTGCCCTCCCCGCTACGTGGGACATGACATCCAGGGGTGAAAGTCTCCCTGGTGACGTGGGAGATGACTCCCAGGGACAAATCCAGACTTGGCACCATGGGATCAACAATTCCATCCTGACCAAATGGGGGAAAAGAAGTGTAATTAATAAGGTATCAGTGGCAGAGAGAGTTCAAATAGAGTCGAGAGGCTACTCTGGAGGTTGCTCTTATGCAAGCTTCAGTTAGACACTGCTACCTATCATAACCTGCCAACCCCAAACCAGGACCATTCCAGCCAATCCTAAAGAACACCTAGGGCAATATATAAGATTCCACAAGGGTTCCAGGCACTAGAGTAACTTGCCAGAAACCTACAACCTCCAGATGGGTCCCTGGTTCAGATAAGTCCTGAAACCTAACCCAGCCTCTCTAGAACATCAGATAGTTCCATCTCCCTACTTCATATTAGTGACAGACCCTTCCAATATCAAAAATTTAGAATTGCCACAGCCCAAACAACCCCAATGAGAGGTATGGAATGATCAAAGGTGATGATGGAATTATTCAGAGAAGGTAGGATTTAACAAATGAATATGAATGCTGAATCATTAAATTGATATCTCTTTTAGTCTCCAGTATTTTAGAGCAGCTAGAAGTAAAAACCTAAAATTGTGAAATTGTAATCCATGTCAAAGTCTAAAATATGTTGTACAACTAATTGTGCTTGCAAATATATAGCTTTTTTGTATATATACTATTGTTCACAAAAAAAAGAAGGGAAAAAAGTCGATTGTGATGATAAAAAAGTATTTAAGCCCTCTCGCCTCCTATATTCTGGAGCAGTTAGAAGGAAAAATATGAGAGGATCGTATGGTAGCCCATGACAAACTCTGGGATCTGTTTTGTCACCACTTTTTGAAGAGTGCTTTGAAAACTATTGCTTTTCTATTTCTTTGCTTTGTACATATGTTATACTATACAATAAAAAAAGTTTTAAAAAAAGTTAGCAGAATGTCAGTCTGTTATTTCTTAGAATTATGAAATATACATGATTTTCTAATGAAAATGTTTTATCCAGGGGGAGAAAAGAGGCATTTTAGGCTAGTAATGAGGTTTAGATTCAATTTTCCATTGAAGACAAAAGCCTATTTCTTTGTTTTGTTTTGTTCTGTTTTCCTACTTGCTCCCATGATTAGGAGATAGACCCGGGCCTGTGACACTGAAGAAGTGGATTGCTTAACAAACTACCATCATTACCGGATTCTTCCTCCAGCTGTAAGAGAGGAAGCTGCCGGAGCCTCGGTGTGTTGCCTTGAGGAGCAGCTCTCATCTGGAACATTTCCAGCTTCTTCTCGGCTGGCCTGTCTACCGTGACACTATGGTCAAGGTTTTAAAGCTTTGCAGTAACATCTCATGACCGTGGGCCTGACTCCAGAAGACCAGGTTGGTTTCTTTTTTTTTTTTCCTTGATCAAAGGAGTTTTATTGCAGGGCTGTGTGCAAGTGGGCTGAAGCCTAAGATGGCACAGCCCCAAGCAGGGGAGGGGTACAGGTTATATAGGATGGTTGGTGGAAAATGGGGAAAGGGAGTTGATGGGTTTTCATTGTCTGGTTTGGACTTGAGAAACTGGCACATTCTCATTGGTTTAGAAGCGGAGGACTAGGCAGGGAGTTGGCAGCATTTCATTGGCGAGGTTGAAAATTTAAATGCAGGGTTGTAACTACCCGAGGGCCGATGTTGGGTAAGGGAAGCTTATCTCAAGGTTACAGGTGCCGGAGGGCAAGAGGGCAGGGGCTGGGGTGGGCTCGGTGGGGTTCCTGGAAATCAGGGGTTGGGGAAGCTTCTTGGAATATTTGTTAGGGGTTGGTCACATCATGGGGGAAATAGAAACTCTGTATATTTTGAGCCTTCATTCCCTATTCCCTACCCCAACCCCTGGCAACATATAGTCTAGATTCTAACTCTACCAGTTTTAAAAGTAAAGAGACTAGAATAAAAGACGTTATAAAAATCACCTCCTGCAATGCAATTATGCACTGTCCTGGGTTAGGCTCTAGGAATAAAGAATGAGCTGCCCTGTAGAAACATACATTTTCTGCAGCAAGGCCTGTGCAGGAGGCCATTCACATAGGCTGCATATAAACAGTGCCCCCCGAAGGTGTGCAGTGGACAACCTGACCATCCTTACAAAGCAACTCTGATTAAAATGCCTTCTTGAGTAAGGCACACTAATGTTCGGACTACGCCTTTAAGCCCCCAAATTGGCCACTACCCGGCAAATCTGTGAACTAAGTCAAGCTTTGCTTTCTGTCTTCCCTTTTGCATCCCCATTTTTTGAGTCTTAAATCTCTTTAGAAAACCTTTGAACTTTCTCTACCCTTTGTCCTTTGAAGCACACCCTGTGTTTAATGCGCATGGTCCTTTAACTCAAAGGAACAACGCTCTATTGGCAAATTCCCCGACCTCGTTAGTGATCAGCAGGTAAAGAAGATATTTTGGGCAGCACAACATTTTTCATATCCCTTCAAACATGCTGTCGTTGTCATCCCTGTGAAAAGAGCTCTTCTTTTCTTTTCCTTCTTTCTTCGTTTTTTGGCCTTGCAGATCTTACTGTCCAAAGGACACTGGGTCCAGCAGCAGAAAGTCAATTTTATCTTTGTCTCTGAGGGACACAGCAGAAAACAGTGTATGTGTTTGTGTGACTGTAGCCTCGGAGGGGTGTGATTTGTGGGTCAGAAGTTTTGATCAGGTAATTTCAGTAGAGATGTGACCTACCCCATTCAAGGTAGGTCTTAATCCTCTTATTGGAGTCCTTTATAAGAGGATAAGACACAGAAAACAGAAAAACACACAGAAAAGCTAAGAGAGCCAGAGAAGCTGAGAGAGGAAGCCACAGAAGCCAGAAGCTGGAAGCAGTGAAACCTGGAAGAGAAAACCCAGCAGATGTACCATGCTCCTTTCTGGGTGACAGAGGAGCCCTGGATGCCAGCAGCCTATCTTCAGAGTCCAGGTATCGTCCTATGGATGTCTTGATTTGGACATTTTTCATAGCCTCAGAACTGTAAACTGGTAAGTTAATAAATCCCCATTGTAAAAACCAACCCATTTCGGGTGTGCTGCATTTTGTCAGCTTTAGCAAACTAAAACAGAACCACCAAGTATATGCAAAATTTCCCTGTGAGCTACCAGCCTAGTGGGGTACTTCAGAGGATGTGGAGGAAGGAATTCAAAACATATGCCCTTCTGATGGTGGGTTCATTTCCTCCATTTTTGACAGTCACTCATTACTATTTTCACATTTCCCATATTTACAGTTTTGCTGCCTTACAGCAGAGATCAGAAAAAAGAAAACTCTCCTAAATTTGGTAGGAGTGGACACGATGTTGATGAAGTACCTAATTAGGTATTTAAGGCACTGTTGAAAGTACAGAGTAAGTCAGACAGGAAGCAAATAAGCAGTTAAGATTATCTCAAATACTAATAAATACTCAGTCAATGATAACAGTAAAGTCATAGGAGTGAGAGTAGCCAGGGAAGGAGAAAGGTGGAGGGCGCTCCTATGAGTCTTCAAGAAAGGTCTGTCCAAAGATCTGATACTGATAAGAAGAGAGACTTTGGAAGACCTGGGGCAAGAATGCTCAAGGCAGGAGGAACCGTTTTGTTTGTGGGTCTGTTTCATTCCTACCCTCTTCCACACTCTCTCCTGTCCTACAGGGGCTGGAAGCCTGGGCACAGTGTTTTTGAGACTCAGTCACCCCGGTATTCTGGAGGCAAAGCACTTCGGCTAACGAAAAGCAGAGGGGACAATGGGGGCAGAGGCATTGCTCTTTTTCCAACAGCCAAGGGGTCGCATGGGCTTTGGCAAATGCAGGGTGGAGTGTCATACTTTCTGGCTGCCCTGTTGTCTTCTAGCCACCTGCCTCATCATTTGTGCGCATCTAGCAGTGATGTCCTACAATTTTATGACCTCTGAGAACCTGCACAAACTCCTTGATTCTCTGGTGCCTGGCAACGGCAGCACAGCCAAGAGCAGCCCGTCCCCTCCAGTCTTTTGGTCAGTTTGCATCTGAAGTGAGGAAATAATAGTAATAATAATAAAGTTTGGAATAACAAGTTCTGGAAAAGGAAAAAAGCTGAGAGGCAATTTGCTCACTATTAGTCAACATCTGAAGGGCCATTTTATGTGTATTTACTTGCCTGATGTTTCCCACCCATTCTGAGCACAAGGAACAACCAGGCTGAAACTAGAAGGATTCAGATTAGTTTCTGACAACAGAAAGGAGAATAATCCCTTTTCTGTAAGGGAATCTATAAGGATAAGATAGACTACTAATGATCTTTGGCTGGAGGAAATCTCATTTAAAGACAGTGTTGGGTGTCCTCAGCAATTGGATACAGCTGATTACGGATAATTTGCTTTCATATCTGTATCTCTTCTATCAAGAAACGATGTGGTTCCAATTCAATATGTTGATTACCTTCTGTGCGTTTAGAAAGTTCCCTGGAAGGGCATAATATACAGTCTTCAAGTTAAGGAAGTAGCAAGTCTGGATATAACATGCATCTTGTCCTGACTTAATAACATCATCAAGGGTACAATATAAAGTACGTTAATAATGATAAGACATTTATATAATTGTTTTCAGTCATTGCATGTTAAGAAATGATTTACTGTACATGTGATGTATCCGTGGCAGAGCACAGGACCCACGGGCAGCACAATCTGTAAGGGTGGCTCACCGTTCTGCTGACTCCACCCAAAGGGCAGTCAGGGTCAGGCTAATCATGATGACGTCTGTTTCGGTTTGCTGATGCTGCTGAAATGCAATATACCAGAAATGGGTTGGCTTTTACAATGGGGATTAATTGACAATTTACAGTTCTTAGGCTGTGAAGTCATCAACAGGAAAATACCTGGACCCTGAAGACAAGCTACCGGCATCTGGGACACTTTGCTCACCTGGGAAGGAGCACGGCCAGCATCTGCTGGTCCTTCCCTCCCGGATTTTGTCGCTTTTAGCTTCTGGATCCAGTGTCTTCCTCTCTGTTCTCTGTGGGTCCTCTCTTAACTTCTCTGGGGCTTTTCTCTATGAGAGTCTCTTAATTTCACCTTTTAGCTTCTATCTTTTATTCTCTTATGAAGGACCCCAGCAAGGCGATCAAGACCTTCCTTGAATGGGATGGGTCACGTCTCATTTGAAACAACCTACAATAGGTCTACACCCACAGGAATGAATTGAAAGAGAATGGCCTCTTCTGGGGCGCATAACAGCTTCAAACCAGCACAACATCATAGAAACAGGAGAAGGTTATGATCCCCTACACCCCTCATCTGTCAGCCATGGGCCCAGAGGGAGACTGGCCCGTTCGAATCAGGTCCCACCAAATACGGGTCTCTTACCTAGAGTGCTGAGGGAGACTCAGAGAGAAAGTGAACTGCAGGTGGAAGCCAGGCAGGCAAATGCAAAGCTGTTGCCTCAGTCACTGGGGCCAAATGAAGCAAGGGGCCGAGGTATGGGAGGGAAGAATGAGAAGCAAGAAGTGGAACTAGCAGCATGGAGAGGAAGCTGGAGTGATGCCAGAGGGTAAGTGGTTCCTCTCTGGCTCCATGCAGGTGATGGATGGAGCCCATCCTCTGGACACCAGGCTTAGAATCTCTGCCCCGAAGACCTTGGACAAAGCACTTAACCAACTTCAGCTTCAATAACTTCTTCTTTAAAACTGGAATCGTGTGGTCTTTATTATTCAAGGATAACTGGTATAGAGGCAAAAAAAAAAAAACCTTGAATCTATTTAAATGGGAATTAAAATTTCACAGCATATAATTGGTTAAATTTCATTATAACCGCATCTTTATGAATGAAACTAAATATTGTGAATAAAAGTGTATTTTATTTTATAGTTAGCAACATATATGCTATAATTACAACTGTAGGGTAACTTCAGAACAAAGGATCACTCAAATTTGATTGGAGGATTTTGGACATATTTTTACTGAGAACATTTTCCATGCTGGAAGTTTTCATCAGTTTTTCTAAGGGCCTCTCCTAGTTCCTCGACATGCAAACAGGTCTTTTTCTGTGATGTGGCATCCTCTTGTCAACATAATCCTTTCAAGAACAGGTAGGATTCAGGGGCTTACTATTCAGCAGTAAAAAAGAATGACGTTCTGATGCGTGTGGCCACACGGATAACCTTGAAGACGTCAAGTTCAGTGAAATAAGCCAGGCACAAAAGGACAGATATTGAATGATCTCACTTGTATGAAATAACCAGAATATGCAAATTCGTAGGACAGGGATGTGGGTGAGGAAAGGGCACAGGGTTTCTGCCTGGGGTGGAGGAAGAGTTCTAGTAGTGGATGATAGTGATGTTGGCACAACTTTGCACACGCATTTAACACCACCGAATCGTATAGCTGAAAGGGTTAAAATGGGAACTGCTATGTCATCTTCATGTTACCACAATAACAATTTTAAAAGAAAAGAACAGGCAGGGAATGAACAAATACAGTGGTTGTTTTTAACTTGAATATAATGTTTACTTTACATAGGTTTTTTTTTTTTTTTGTATTTGTAAGGCAGGGTCACATTTCATTCCTTTTCCATGTGAGTATCCTGCTATTGCAGCACCATTTGTTGAGTTTTCATTTGTTTTTTTTGGAAGTGCATGGACCGGAGATCAAACCCAGGCCTCCCACATGGCAGGCAAGAATTCTATCACTGAACTACCCTTGCAACCCCTTTACATAGCTTTTTAAAAAACTTATGGAGAAGTCATTTCCATTTATGACAACATGGTAGAGTAGCGATCCTGAGAGGCCTCCCTTGCCACAAAACATATGGAAATTTTGAATAAAATATAACAAACAAAAAAATAAAAATTAAAAAATATAAAACAATCACCCCTTTCGATGTGGAGCTGCCTCAGAAGAATAAAGGGAACCCCAAGGAAAGAGGTGGAAAGAGCTGCAAGCCAGGTGCTGAGGCTGCTTTGGGCCTGGGCCAGGTGCAGAGCTGAGGTGGAGACCTTCTCCAGAAAGGGCACAGCCTCAGCGAGTACAGGGCCTGGGAAAATCCACCCTGGACAACGTGAGATCTCCAGCGGACCTGCTCTGGTTTTGAGTGACTAGTAGGTAAGGCATATGTTTCAGAAGCATGGTTTGTGGTGTATCTTTTTCAGTTGCATACACTGTATTAGTTTGCTAATGCCACTGGAAAGCAATATACCAGAAATGGAATGGCTTTTAAGAAGAGAATTTAATAAGTTGCAAATCTACAGTTCTGAGCCTATAAAAATGTTCAAATGAAGGCATCCAGGGACAGGTACCTTAATTCAAGAAAGGCCGATGAGTCTGGAACACCTCTGTTAGCTGGGAAGTCATGTGGCAGGCGTCTTTGGCTTCTGGTTTCAAATAGCTTCCCCAGGGGCATTTCCTTCTTCATCTCCAAAGGTCTCTGGCTGTGTGGGCTTTGTCAGTTCTGCTCTCCAAGCATCTACATCGGAGGTTTCTTCAAAATGTTTCCCCTTTTAAAGGACTCTAGTAAACTAATCAAGACCCACTTTGAATGGGTGGAGTCACATCCCCATTTAATCAAAATGTCACATCTACAGTAAGACATGTCACATCTCCATGGGATAATGTAATCAAAAGTTTCCACCCTACAGTATTGAATCAGGATTTAAAGAAAGGTTGCCCCCACAAAATTGGATTAAAACATGGCTTTTCTGGGGTATATAATGGCTTCAAACTGGCACATGCACACACACACACACACACACACACACACACACACACACACACGTATAAACATAATCTAAATGAGGGTTCATGTTTTTCCTCAACTTGCTTTTCTCCCCCCCCCTTAATTCATCTTAGAGATCTTTCAATGTGTACTATATGCATTTATCTTATTTTTAAAGGGCTGCATAATAGCACATATTATGCGTAGTATTTAATTTAAAATTGCAAAAGCACCCCCCCACACACTCACTCACTTCTAATTTTGCTTTACTTTTCTGTTGAACTGACCACTTTCTACCATAGTAGATATTATCGCTTGTATTTATTTTTTGTTTCCTCCCATTGGAGAGTAAGCTTCAGCGGACAAGGATTTTCGTCGGGTTTGTTCACTGATCTATCCCATGTGCTTCGAACAGTGCTGACCACACAGTAGACTATCAGTAAATACTCATTGAATGAACTGAATTAATCTCTAAGCTATCACTCAACCAGTTCCCCAATGACTTGCAAGTTGACGTGACTCTAAACAATGCTACAACCATAGTCCTATGTGCTTCCACATGCACAAAACTGCAAGCAATCAAACTTTCTACATCTAAAAATGATGACCAGTAGGTTAGAAGCTGCATGGAAAGCCACTCTGTTGAGAAATGGGCAAGATGACTGGTTATTTCCCTTGTGATTATACATTACAGATATATATTAAATGCCTCCATTAGATTTTCTTGGAAGCTTTTAGTATTTCTTTGCGACAGAGAGGATGCGAGACTCTACAGCACTCTGCCAGGTCACTCTCTGTCTCCTGTGCTCTAATCCATGTCCTTCCCTTAGATATAAATTCCTCTTTCCTCTGGGTAGGAAGGTAGATTGAGAAAGCAGGCTTCTGGCAACTTCCTCTGTTATTGCTCAAAGTTGGCCCGTTGGGAAGAGCTGAACATTTTAGACAGAAGGAAAATGATAAATGGCAAAGTTCATGTTGAATATGAAATGAAATCACGATTCCATCAGAATAAACACTGTTGATTTTCAGTGAGCAGTGTTCACCGCTAATGAAACGTGAACTGTGATGTGGGATTAGAGAATGATCATCTGCTAGCAACACAAGTGATGAAGAAACCATTTGAAGGGAAGTCATGTGAAGCCAGAGGGATCTGCAGAGGCCCAACATCCAGAGGGCTAACTCCTGCCCCAATACTACATTCCCAAGATATTATGTCACCCCTCTCAATCTCATGTTCAACAACATTCTCTTCAGATGGTAGCCTATCCCACAGCATCACATGAGTCAAAGGAGGAATGACCAGATATTCCATTCTAAAGAGAATATTGTTCGGCCTCAGTGGATTTTAAGAAGGATGATCAAGAGGGTGACAACTCCATGGCAAAGGTCAGGTTTGGAAGGGACTTATTCAAACTCCACCTCCCATCTTTGGGACTCACGACTTGCTCCTCCCATGCCTCATCCCTCAGGTCTGCCCATCACTCATCTCAGTTCTGCAGACATGTGAGAGCAGCCTTCAAGTCTTTTCAGAGTGTGGCTCCCCTACCTTCCTGAGTGGTTTCATCTCCTACAGCACTCCTCCCAGCTCCCTACCTCGGTCACACCCGACCATCGCTGTGTCATGAGCACACCCTGCCCCGGCGAGCTGGTGTGGCTGTCACATCGCTGCTGTGGCTCGGGCTTGGATGCTCGCCACTTTTGCTTGCATGCAGGTTTGGCCCTAACATCTGCAGGATCAACATTCAAGTGAAAGTCAACATACTGTATGTCTAAATATTTAAAAGTGATCAATCATACTAATAGACTGTTAAATAAAATGTGTTCTATCCTTCTACCTGTGAAATATACTTTCATAACAATAAACTGAAAAAATATGTGTAAATATATATTTGGGGCAAAATATCAAAGACACTTCATATGTCTGGGTGTTCTGTTGATGGCTCAGGATATTTGGATTAACAAACTAGAGAAACAGATAATCCATAAAGTATTATAGATTTATTCCAGAATGTTTTTCCTGACCTTCAGTTCATCAAAATTATTAAATGTTTGTAGCATTGTAGATTTTTAAATGCTATTGACAGTAATGATCTAAAGGATAAAAAATGAAATGTAATAGTATTCATCTGAACACATTTGGATCAAAAACAGAAAGCAAAGGAAATGTAAGAGTAAAGAAGTTTAAAGGATTTTTTACTGGCTTGAAAAAAATCTTTGAAATTACCCCCAACAATCAAAAGGCAAAATTCAAAAGTTAATGAACATCCGAATTTTAAATAAAAAGTAATTAAATAAAGCTAAAATATTTATTAGCTCTTTTAGAAATGCAATGTGTTACAAAAGTAGAAGTATTCACAATCTATTTATTGCCAATGTGAAAAAAATCAATAACCCATTCTGTACATGTGATGTCTACACTTAAATGTACATAAATCTAAGAAAAATATAAATTAAAATATTCCTCAGCTACCAGGTGCGACTGTTGTGAGTCCCTCCAGCACAGTTGTGGAGTCGGTTGCTGTTTGGTGTGTCATGGGGACACAGGCTCAGGCACAACAGAAACTTTCAGCAAACGGCCACTTTATTACCTACACAGCACGAGCCATCCCAAGGAGCAGGGGAAGGGAGTCAATTGTGGCCGGTCTCCCAGGGAGGCCAATTGCTTGGGACAGGGGCTGTGGATGGCACTTTGCATGCCCCACTTCCCACCAGAGAGGAGAGACCCTGTGCTGTTTGAATGTGGAGTATTTATACACTCTGGAGGAGGGGCCCTGCCGCTGAGAGTTCCTGCCCCATACGCGTCTCGGCTGCTTCTTCCCGATTTCGAGGTTCAAGGTATAGTTGAGCCTTTCCATCGGACCCGACATCTCCCCTGGGCTGTGGAATGGACACAGATGGAAACATCTTTGAACAATAGCTAAGGAGGCGGGGGTGGGTGTGGGTGGAGTGGGTAGGCCGGGGCTGGGAGATGGCCTCTAAGCATGCGTCTGTGACTTCCCCAGCAAGGATGAATTAGAATACAACTAGAAGCAAGAAAACCAATTCTTGGCACTACTTACTGGCAATGATGCTTTATTATACAAGAATATTGTGCATTCATGCTAAGAGGTAGGATGTGACAAGTTAATTTGTCTTTTCTCTTGCTTAAGTATTTCTACCGTACAAGTCCTCTCCACACCCTGAAGCTGCATCCAACAAGCCACAGACCTCCCTGACATTCAGATGCAGTCAGCTTCGGTTTCGAGGATGTGGGCCAAGAGATGTGTGAAGCATTTCCCTGGGGCCTGAGCAGTGTTAGTCACAACAGCAGCTGCTCAGGGCTGCAGGCGGCACTCCAGATTCTAAGTGGCAGAGGGGCCCTTGTGTTCTTTCATAGGTTTATTCTGTGTCCGTCTGTGATAAGTGGGGCTCCACAATTCGGGGCCCAGACTTCTCTTGTCCAGGTCTAAGGTTATTCCTGGAGGCTTGAAAATTCCTGGGGTGATTCAAGGATGCTGTCCCACAGAGCCCTCCTTTGTGAAGGACAGCCCAGGGGTCTGTATAGACCTCTCAAATAAGGCTCCCCCATGGCACTATAAGGAGGGTTTGCACATACATTCTCCCTACCGTGCAGTCTCCTTGAGGGGCCTCTAGCTTACAAACAAGATTTGCTCACACTTCATTCTCTGTTGCATTTCAAATATAACCCATGTTTAATTTGCCAAATCTGAAATTATAATATTGAATGTGCTTTTCAAATTCTTCCTGCCATCCTGTTTATGTGCCCGTGGTGGAAGCCACAGTGCTGGAGGGAAAGGCTGGGCTTGACAGTGCTGGGGGGCACAGGTCCCAGCAGGGGCACTTCCCCGGGGGTGCACAGGCACATGGGATTTCACACAACTTGGGGTGCACCAGCCACCCTAGGTCTCATCTCGGTGATCCAAAGTCTTGGGATGTTAAAACAGTACTCTTTTTGCTGACTTCTGAACTGACTATTTCGCTCTCTCTCTTTCTTTCTCTGCAGAATCTGAGCACTGACTAGTTATAGCAGGAAACGTGAAAAAAGATGGAAAATGTTCCTCAGCCTCGTCTCCTCGAGTCTGGGGCATGGGAGACTTTGGAAATATGAGTTTTGAGGTTTCTAATTGGAAGAGATATCAGTCTCAGAAGGTAATTTTTGGTCCCATCTCTCAGAGGACCAGGGGTGACATTGAATAAAAATGCAAGAGGTCAGATGTGAATCGTGTAATCATGCCCACCACCCAGATCAAGACCACAAGTCAGCCTTTTCTTGCGTTAATAGCTGTGCAGAAAGTAAGGATGGCGGTATAATATGTAAGACTCTAGGAGTCCCACTAAAAATGTCTCTGCAATAAATAAAGCCAGAAGTAAATTAAGCCATTTTAACAGGCCAAAAGTCCAAAAGTAGGAAGTAAATAAAAAGTACTATAAAATTCTAAGAAAATTGGCATTCACTACAGTGACTAGTCATGTGCTTGGGTCGAGCCTGAGCCAAATATGGTACAAAAGGGCATCCTGGAAAAGGAGACATCAGACCTCACTCTCGCCTCCTGACTCCTCTCCCCTCACTCACCCGAGTCCTCTCTGCTGACACCAGGGGTTGCTGTGGCTGTAGAGGCTGCGGCTGCCAGAAGGGCTGTTGCCAGCAGAAGTGCTGCTGAGAGAAGTGAGGCGGCTGCTAGGCAGGCTGGGCCCCCGGGCGGGTGCTGGTGGGCTCCAAGCTCACTCCTCACTTACACCTTTCTGCATTCTGAATGTTCCTCCCGTCTGACTCAGCTCAACACCAAGTCGTGCGATAGAACAGAAAGGCTCTGACAGACAAGTCAGAATGCCCAAAGTCAAGTCCAGGCCCTGTCTGGGCAGCCCTGCTAAGGACAAATCATTTAGCCTTCTTGCTTCTGCGTCTGTAAAATAACAAGGTTGAGACAGATTTAGGCCCATTAGGCTGTCTGGTCTCCTGCTAGATGTGTAGTAATAAATTTGTTCTCGCTTAAAAAAAACAACAACAACAAAAAAAACAAGGTTGAACTTGGGAATCTCTAAAGACCTTTTAAGTATTCACAGCATATGAGTCTATTGAGTTCTGAAAACTGAACTCTGGCTCCCCTACCCCTCAGACTTTGAGGATTTATCTTACGTATCTCGGGTATCGTGAGCATTAAAATCTGTACATTTGGAAAAATAAAACCCAACTCTCAATCCAATATGGTCCATTAGCAGTCATCCCCATTGCACTAAAAACCAGTCATAGCTCACACCCCAAGGGTGTAAAAATTCATACTACGAGATCAGTGGAAAGAAATAATGTTTTAAAATATATTCCATCCTTTTGAAATGTTTACTTTCTGCTTGTGGAACTTCTGCCCTTTTATTCCTGCTTATACTGATCATATAGAACACATTCCTGGTGTCCCTTTCCCTAAATATAATTTCTTAGGAAATCACTAGAAAAACCAGGATTTAACTGTGTATGTTTTGATTTGTTGTTGTTTTAGGGACGGGTGGAGGTAATATGGCTGATGTTTAGTGACACATCTTGGGGACTTCAGAAAGTTTTATAGATGGAAAGACAAGGGAAATGCTGCATTTATTGGGATAATGATCGCTGCTGTAAGAAATTGCGGCAAACATGTAGAATGCTTCAGCCCAAGAAAAGTTTAGTTTGGGTGGACGTCACCCACCTGAGCAGCTCTAGGTAGGCAGAAGGAGCTGGAGCTGGGGAAAGCTGGGCTCCGCCGGGGCGTGCAGGGACCTAGATTCATGGAGGTGCTGCTGTGTTTGTGGTGTGCAAAGACGTTTCCCAGAACTCTCTGTTTTTCGGTCTGGATAGCACTACAAGGAGGTCCACCCTGAGATACAGGGAAGAGAGAAATTAGTAGAGGTCTTCACGCCTCTTTTGTATGTTGCTGCTAATAAGAAAGATGGGGGGTTGCTGAGCCTTCTGCTCTGCAGCCATGTTCCTGGGTCCAGATATTTATTTCCTGGAAGTGAAGAAGCAGGGACAGGGTCTGTGGGAGTCCAACTCAGTGTTTCAGGGCCCGGTCACTAGCCTTGAGCATGTGGAGGGCCAGTAGCAAGCAAGCAAGCAAGCAAGCAAGCAAAATGAGAAAGCCACTTAAAGTAGTATACATAAAAGGGGCAATTTATTTTAAGAATATAGGAGCATTGCACAGAAAACAAAGGCAGGGCCTGTGGTCAGCCTTCATAAGGTAGAAATCAAAAGAAGTAGAAAAATACTGTCCTCTGCTTCCCTCTGGATCTCAAGTCTCTGATCTCACACCATCTCCTCATTTTTCCCTTTCCCCTTTCCCTCCTCCTCCTCCTTTTTCTCCAGCTTTTTCAAACATTTTTTCCTCATGAATTTATATGACAGAGACTGTTGCCTACCCAATATTCTTTTTCCTTCTTTTTCATAAATTTAACCCCTCTAACTGGGCACAGACCACTTAGAATAAACACTACATTTTCCCCAGGCCCCCTTGCAGCTAGATGTAACCATAACGGCTAAATTCTAGCCAGTGAGATGGCTCTTTAAAAAGAAGAAGGCGGGTACTTCTCTTATTTTATCCTTTTGAGTAGAGAGAAGATATGATGTTTTGAGCTATAGCCAACACATTTTAATCATGAGAACAAAGAGATCAAAGACATGGTGGGTCCAGAAGCTGGAAGGAAGCAGAGTGTCCAAGGAAGTGGACTACCAGACAAGCTCTTGAGTTTCTATCTCCAGACCTCCTATGTGTGAAGAACAAACCCCATATATAGAACTCAAACACACTCAGATTCCCCCCAGAAATCCAGATCCACCAATTTTAACATTTTACTACATTTGTCATTTTATCTATCCACTTATCAGCCCATCTAACGATCTGTGTGTCCACCTATCAACCCATTTTCTAAACACTTGTATGTAGGTTGTGCATATTATGTTCCTTGAACACTTAATACTACCTTGCGCATTTTTTAAAAACAGGGATATTCACTTATGTAACCACTTTAAGTGCAGTTATCACATTCAAGAAATTTAACATTGATAAAAGCTTACAGTATAAATTTCAATTTTTTCATATATCCCGATAATGTCCCTTTGAGTCTTTTCTCCTTCCTTGTTAGACCTTGTCCAGAATCATGTATTGCATTTAATTGTCATTGTCTCTTTAGTTGCTCTTTCTTTTCATTATTATTTTTTCATTTTGGGAACATAACTATAGCATAAAATTTCCCATCTCAACTACTCCAGGGGACACCACTCACTGAGATTAATTACATTCACATGACGCCGCACTCACACCACCATCCATTATTAGAACTCTGTTGCCCAGACAAGACCCCTACACCCATTATGTATTAATACCCCAACTCCCCTGCTCTTCCCCCTGCCCCTGACAAATCACCTTCTGATCTACTTTCCAACTCTATTAGCTTGTATATTCTATAATATTTTTCTTTTTAGTTACCGTGGGGCTTAAATTTGACATCCTAAATCTACAACAATCTCATTGTTTTATACCAACTTAAGTTCATGGTACACACAAACTATGTTCTTATACCCCTATGTCCCTCCACCTTTATGCAGTTCTTGTCACAAATTACATGGTTATACATCATGAGTCCCAAAGCACTGATTTATCATTGCATTTTATGTACTTGCCTTTTTAAACTCTGTATGATGTAAAAGGTAGAGTTGTAAACCCAAAAATACGATAGTATTGGCATCATTTATATTTACCATGTCATTAGCCTTACGGAGATCTTTATTTCTTCATGCAGCTTCAATCTATCGTCCTTCCCTTTCAACCTGCAGAACTCTCTTTAGCATCTCTTGTAGGGCTGGTCTAATGGTGACTTATTCCCTCAGCTTCTGTTTATCTGGGAATGTCTTAATCTCACCTTCATTTTTGAAAGACAGTTTTGTTGGATATGGAATTCTTGGTTGACAATTTTTAAATTTCAATGCTTTAAATATGTCACTCCACTGCCTTCTAATCTTCATGCTCCTGATGAGAAAATGGCACTTAACTTTAACGAGGCTTCTTTGTATGTGACACATTGCTTCTTTCTTGCAGCTTTCAGAATCCTTCCTTCATATTTCGGCATGTGATGGTTTGATTATAAGAGGCTGCAGTGATCCTGTTTGAAGTTTGTTGAGCATCTGGGATGTGTGTATTCAGGTCTTTTGCTAAATTTGGGGAGGTTTCAGTCATTATTTCTTTGACCTTTCTCTCTGCTTCTGTCTTCTCCTTCTGGGACTCCCACAGTCCATATATTGGTATGCTTGCTGGTGTCCCACAGATTCTCTTCACTTTTCTTCATTCATTCTTCTTTTTTTTGCTTCTCAGACTGGATGATTTCAATGGTTTTATCTTCAATTTCCTGTGATTCTTTCTTCTGTCAGCTCCAATTTGCTGTCAAAACTCTGCAGATAATTTTTAATTTCGGTTACTATGGTCTTTAGCTCTGTTTGATTCCTTTTCAAAATTACCGTCTCTGTACTGATTTTTTCTTTGTGTTCATCTGCCATTTTCTTGATTTCCTTTAGTTCTTCGTCCATGTTTTCCTTTAGCTCTTTGAACATATTTAGGACCATTTGTTTAAAGTCTTTGTTTGCTATGTTCCAGGTCTGATGCTCCTTGATGATGGTTTGTAAGAAAGGCTTTAATCTTCTCCTTTGCCTGGGCCATCATTTCCTGTTTCTTATTATGTTTTGTAACCTTTTGGTGAAACCTGTACATGTTGATATTTTCATGTGTTATTGCTGGAATTTAGGCTCTGAGTCATCTGTTCCTTAAGCTCGCATCCAATCAGTGTTAGGACAGAGCTTTCTTTGAATGCCAGGAGCTAACAGAAGAAAAAAGAGGCAAAAGAAAACACTTTTCCCAGTCTTTGCAGATTGACCTATGTGAGTGCTCTCCTTTAGGGCTTATCCATACAGTAAGTTCAGAGAATAGCTGGAGGCCAAAGTGTAGGGGCCTCTCTGCGGCCCTGGGAATTTCCCCATTTATGTGGATATAAATGTCTCCTCTTCCCTAGGAAACAGTTTGTTCTTGGTTTCAGGCACTGCAATGTATGTCCTACAAACCAAGATCCCCTGGTCACCGCGATTGGGCTGTTTCTGCCATGTTATAAAGGAGGGTTTGGTGGGGCCTATATGCAGGGCAAGCTCAGGGATGGCAAGCCTGTGACAAATGGCCTAGTCCAGTACCTGACAGATTGGGCCAGATTTGCAAGCTCCCAGCATGTGCATAGGGGTTACTGTGTTCCCTTTGGAAGTGGACCTGGGACCTGCATTGGGAGCATGGGCCAGTTCCATGCTAAGTCAGCGAGGGCTTAGGGGATAGGCCATGAAATTCCACACCCTTTTAACTAACCTTTTTCTTGATTAGGTGCTTGCCCTGTTACTGCAATCCTTTAACTGTTTTCTGGAATTTTGAGAAAGATATTTCTACCAGTTCTTGCTGTTGTTCAAAGCTTCTGTGGTGACACAGAGCTCTGAAGCTTCTCATTCCATCATCTTGACAGGACAGGGCCTATATACTTACTTTGAGCTGCATGTGTAAGTGGTAGTAAACTCATGTGGAAATAAACTTTGTATTGGTCCCTAGCAAAGCATGCTACTTACCTAGATTTGCCCTTCTGGCCAAGAGTATGGCAATCACACTGATGATTCTCATACTAAGGTAGAATTATTCAGTTCAGGAACCTATTTATAAGACGATTCCTAGACAGATCTTTAATATACTCCTTATAAAGACAGTAAAAGATTTGAAATTGCAAAGCCCAAATTCTGAAATAAGGAGAAGTAACTACTTCTTACCACTCAGTCAACTTAGTAATAAATATGGATTTATTTATATAATTATACTGAATAATTACACAATCATAAAATCTATATAACTCAGGGGGGTACTTTTTAATTGATAATTTTTGTAAAATGAATATATTTTCCCGTTCTAGAAATCTCAACAATGCAGATGTATACAAATCATAAAGCGAAAGTATTTCCCCTCTCCCACCCCCCGCTGTGGTGTGCTATTCTGTAGAGGCGTGTTTTCAGTAATGGTCACTGCTTCATGTGCTGTGCTGATGGGTGGGAATATTTTTTTTTTAATACTTTTTAATTGTGAAGTGTATATACAAAAAAGTAATAAATTTTAAAGTAAATTTAACAATTAGTTATAGAACAGATTTCGAAGTTTGGTATGGGTTAAAGTTCCACAATTTCAGGTTTTTCCTCTGATCCAAGACACTGGAGACTAACGAGAAATATCAATATAAGTATTCAATAGTCTTATTCATTTGTTAAATCCTATCATCTCTGTTATAATTCCTCTTTTTATCCTTTTCGCAATCTTTAAAGATATTTGGGTTATGCCAATTTTAACATTTTTCATGTTGAAAAGGGGTATCAATAGTAGGGGACAGGGGAATAGAACGGGTTGGTCTTCTTGGAGAGTGGCACCTCTGGGTTTCAGGACTTATCTGGTCTCAGAACCATCTGAAGGTTTTAGGTTTCTGAAAAGTAAATTTAGCGCATGCAAATTTTTTTTTTTTCCTACATGGACAGGACCCAGGAATCGAACCCGGGTCCTTGGGCACAGCAGGCAAGCGTTCTTACCTGCTGAGCCACCGTGGCCCACCCGCGCATGCAAATTTTGTAGAATCTTAGATAGAGCCCTGGCTGTTTTTTAGGATTAACAGGACTGATCTTATTTGGAGTGTGGCTGACCATGGCAATTAGCAATATCTAATTGAAGTTTACGTAAGAGTATCCTCCAGAATAGCTTCTCAAATCTATTTGAACTTTCTTAGCCACCCATGCCTTATTTTGTTACACTTCTTTTCCCCCTTTTGTTCTGGAAGGCATTGTTTATCCTAAGGTGCCAGGGCCAAGATTATTCCTGGGCGGCATGTCCCACATTGCCAGGGAGACTCACATCCCTGGATGTCATGTACCATGAAGGGGGGAGGGTAATGACTTTACCAATACTTTTAAGTCATCTGCCCCATATACTCTGGGATGTATCCAGCTATTACATTAAACTACACAGAATTTCAAGTCCGTGTTCCCATTTAGAACTCCATGGGTTTTGGTTGTTTAAATGAACTATCCAGACAGGTTGTGTTAAATTGTGTGCTACAGAAAACTTAGGTTTTGGACAAATAAAGCTCTCTTTCTTTGTCTCATACAGTAGGTGAAGTTCTAAAATACACTGTCATCCTTTACTCTGTATACTGGTTTACCTTATTCATATCTCTAATTGAAGTCTGATCTCTTTTTCTGTTTCTTTAACAGTTGTTGTAGGAAGCAATGCTGACTTTCAGAGCTGCAGAACTCAAACTCTGAGTCCCAGGTGTCACAAGGTACCCAAAGTTCCAGGGAACTACCAGGTTATACACATATAGTACAACATCTCAGATTATAGAAATAACACTGAAAGCTCAGGAATAAATGTAATTACTATAAGAGCTTACAATCTAGGCCCTGATTTTCTTATAAACATTCCTTATAAGAGACAATACAATATTTCTCCTTTTATTTCTGTCTTATTTTGCACAACCTAATGTCCTCAAGGTTTATTCACCTGATTGTTTGCCGCACTTTATTCTCATCTGTGGCTGCACAACATTCCAGCATACGTATTTACCACAGTTCGCCTTTCTGCTTCTCAGTCACCTCCATCCATTGGGCATCATGGATAATGTCCAAAATAAACAATCCATTTTTCACAGTATCGTCACTAAGTTATACGATCATCATCACTCTCAATTTTAGATACTTTTCATTGCTCCAAAGAGAAAAATATCAAACACACCTTCACCAAAGAGAAAATTCCAAACACCCCTTAACTCTTGTCCCTCCCCTCACCCACTTACTTACCCCTAGTATTGCCGTGAATGTCTTCAGTTAAGTACAACCATAGCATGCAACACTAGTTTCCCCCCCATACCCCTCTATTATTGACTCTTTGTACGAGATTCATACCTTTGAAGTGGTTCATGCAAAATCTTATTTATATTTCTAGTGTTAAGCAGTGTGATACATGGCTCTATACAACCCCTTTCAATCATATTTACCTTTAAATAAGGGTGAATATAAACCTGCTAATGAACTACATCTCTTCTATCCATTACCATACATTAAAGTTCAACCTCACTAGGTAACTATTCACCTCTCTCTAGCGTCTGTGTATCTCTAGGTCCCCTATATTCTACATTATAAGATTCTGAAATTACCTTTACCAGGGTCACACAATCTCTATCCTTTTGTGTCTGGCTTATTTCACTCAGCACTATGTTATCAAGGTTCATCCATGCTGCCATATGCTTCAAGACCTCATTTTGTCTTACTGCTGCATAATATTGCATCGTATGTATATACCACATTTGGCTTATCCATTCTTCTGTTGATGGGCACTTGGATTGTTTCCATCTTATGGCAATTGTGTATAGTGCCACTATGAATGTCAGTGTGCAAATGTCTGCCCGTGTCACTGCTTTCAGCTCTTCTGGGTATATAATGAGTAGTGGTATTGCTGGTTCTTGAGCAACACAATATTTAGTTTTCTGAGGAATCGCAAAACTGTCTTCCACAGCGGCTTTACTATTGTACATTTGCATGGGGGTATCTAACCTCTTTGTTACAGAGTCAGTTTCTGCTTGGACCCCAAAGTTGAACTAATGTAATACCTGACACACCCAGTGTAACCCACCGTGTGCCCTCCTGCAGCTGTAGTCTATCCCAACTGATAGAGGTTTTCTTTGGGAAGCTCACACACTAGTAGAGAGACAACATGGAACCGTATTCCAAAAATGTAAAGTATATAAGTAAGTGCTTAAGGGATGAAGAAAATAAGACTTGATAATCTGTCCTCCAGTCTCTCTTCTATTCTTATCTTTCATTCTGGTTTCATACTTGATCACTTTCAGTCTGGCAACCTTGGGCTATCTCCAAATGGATTAGTCTTCAAGACTGGAATAACATGACATCAGAAAACCTTTTAGTGTGTGTATGTGAGCAGACAGCCTGAAACTGAATCCTAACATTTTGGCTAATCAAGAACATTTGCAGCAGAGGACATATTTTTCTCCCCAAACCACATTTGTTCATTTTTCTTGTTGAACAATTTCAACAATAAGAAATTTACAATTTCAAAAATAAGTAACAATGTCAACAAAACAGGGAAAAATAGTTCATATTAACTGGATATTCTTATTTTCACTTTTTATAAGGCATGTTAGTAAAATATGTTAGAGGAATATATCTTTCTCCCCTTAAGCCTTCAGTCCCCACCCCGTTCTTTTTTTGGTTTCCATCTGCTTATTTTATGTGCAAATTTATTTAACAGAGACCATAGATATTTTTCTTCCTTCCTTCCTCCACCCCCATCATATTGTAAAATTATCCTTGGTTCCCATAATAGTCCTCATAATAACGTCCTGCCCTTTTGGACTCTGAACTACTTTCCACAATCCATTTTTCATAAGTGCTAAATTTTAACCAGAAGGTTCAGGATAAAAGGCGAGACAGTGCCACATAAACACAGTCACCTCGACAGGGTTTCTAACTGAACAGGGGGTGACCATGACCTGCTGTGAAGGATGGACATCTTGCAATGGATTCACTCTGCTGGTTCTTCTTCTGTTTGGAATAGTCCTCAATGCAATACCTCTGATAGTCGGCTTGGTTGATGGGGAACAACATTCTCCTAAGGTCATCTCTTGCTTTGAGTGGTGGTTCCCAGGAATTATAGGAGCAGGTCTGATGGTGAGTAATATTTATTTGGCTTGATTTGGAGAAGGGCTAAATTTTACCAAACTTCAACAGATCATCTTACAGCCTTGCAGTTAGCTATGTCTTGGCATGAGATACAGTGAAGAACAGTGGCACTGAATTAATTTTTATTGGTTATCAGAAAAGAATGGTAATTTAAATAAATTAAACTATCTGGTATATGCCAAGGAGCTTAGGCACCAAGAAAATGGCAAAAGTTGGTTGGGTTATTACTTACTACGTTTCTTCACATGTAGGGCTGTTCTTCCAAGCTTTAGAGTGTGAGGGACCTTTGAAATCATTCCTTCAACTGTCTTTTGCCCAATACCAGTCTTTAGTATGTATAGGAAATACAATAGCAGTGGGAAGTTGCTCAATAGGAGTGGAAAGAAACATTTTCATGCTCTATGAATATCTTGGATAATTGTGAGGCATGAATGTAGCAGCTGTTGGCACCGGAGTTGACCTAAGAGATTTGGGGTTTGAAACCTTGGCAATCTGACCTCTGGGACTTTTAAACTTAGATCTTTACATAGATCCTATGGTGCTTGTAGAATAGTTTGATGATTATTAATAAGTTTACATTGCTGGAAGTATGCAGCAGTGCACTATAATACAGAACTCTCTGATGCACCTGGTCATGAATCACTTGAGACACTTGCAATAGATAGATTTCTTGACCTTCTCCTGGGAATTCTGGTGAAGACCTGGATAGGATCCATTTGTGCATAAATACAGTTTTGGGACCTGACAGAAACCTGAACTCAGCTCTAGTTCAGTCTCCAATATATTATTGTGAACAAATCATTTATCCTCTGATTTTGTTTCGACATTTATAAAATGTGGCTGTGGATGTTTAAGTTGGAAAACTCAGCATGCAAGAAGCTTGTTTTTGTTTTTTTGTACAATTTGAACCCTTTAGAGATTGTGTGTACGTGTATGTGACGGCTGCAACAACTGATTGTGAAAAAGTTTTAGAGACAATGAAATATGGATGTGACTCTGAAAGTAATCCAGGAAACAGTTTCCTGCTTGCATCAATAATCCTTAATATGACCATTTACTCCTGCTGGTTTTACCCACAGACTTATATAAAAATACTCTTAGGCCGTTATATTTGCAACTCTAGGTGAAAATTTGTCCTTCAGCTGGTACACTGGACTTGAGACCACTCTGACATCAAAAGGCCATTCTAGGAATCAATGCCCAAGTTTGATGGTTTCTTTTCCTTTAAGACCATGAGCACTCTTCACCCTGCTTTAGATAGGAAGAACTAGTTAAAGGGAAATTTGGGGGATATTTCTTCAAACTGCTCTAAAAATTCTCTTCCAGGCTGATAGAGAGAAAACACATTGTTCAACAGTGTGATGCAACTGCATATCCTTGTCCATTCTGCGCCCCCGCCCACCCCGTTGAAGGCTTTTCTCCACTTGAGTAGTGTAAGCTTGCTCTGTATCTGCTTAGACCAGATGAGAGGAGCAGCTGGCTAAGGTAGCAATTTCCATGAAGTTACTAAAAGTTCCTAAGTTAACACAATCCACTTAGCATACCTCATGTAACTTTAGGTAGAAACTGGCTCTGTCAAAAAATCTCATCAGAAAAAAAAAAAAAATTGTTACTATACTTAACCCAACAGGCATTAAAGGAGCCTGAGATGGTGATGACACATAACTATGCCCCTTGTATTCTTCTTTTTGGGAAAATGGGGGAAAAGATACAGAACGACACAGAGGTACATAAATCTCCCTTTTGTTGACCACCTGCTAAGTACCAGCTACTGGATTCATATTTTACACTATCTCATTTAATCTCTATAAAGATCTTGCTGAGCAGACATTATCATTGTGCCTTTATGGAGCAGTAGAAGGTGGCTCAGGAATGTTAACAAGGTCAAACAATAAGTGTGAAACCAAAGTTCAAGTGTATCAGACTCCAAAGTTGTTTGCCCCCAGCATTAGTACCATCATCTTCAATACCTGTCTCAGACTGACAGAGGAGAGAGGTACAAAGGTACAATACATAAACTTCAGTGACCAGGAAACTGAAGCATAGAAAGGTTATGTCAATCTGTGACAGTTTCACAGAGAATTTAGACTTCCTTGTTCTGTGGCTAAATTAACTTTATCACCCTCAATAAATATTAATGAAAGGTATCAACACCAGGTTATCTCTATTACTCAGAATTATAGAATGTCATGAGAGCATCAAACAACTTTTATATTGAGCCTTAACACTCTAAAGAGTGCCCAGAAACAAGTTGGTAGTAAAGTAGTAGTACAAGGGGTGTTATTTTCATGATCTTTGGCTATATATAGGATGTAGAAGAATATCTTTTTCAAAAGAGAATTGTGTCCTTTCCAGCATCTGTCAAAATATTGACTAGGTTGAACTCTTAGTATATACTTTTTGTAAATATACTGAAAAGCTAATAAACTAGAAGAAATCACTGTGTGTAATAAACACTTTCGTTACAGTTCTTGAAATCTTTCCAAAATTGTAGCATTTTAAATTAGCATTGCTTTAATAGTAGGGATTTCACAGGAAGTGGTCAATAATATAAACCCTGGGGTTCGTTATTGATTACTTCATGAAATACACTCCTTTTATGGTTTATGACTAATCTAAAACAGAGGTGAACTTATTCATCTTTTGAAAACATGACTAAGGCGAAGGTTACGTAGTTAATTATTTTTAACCTTCTATCTGCTAACTGGAAAAATCAATGCACATATTATTTTTCCAAGTACTTAACGAAAAAAACTTAAAGTGTTCTCTCTAAAAAATATGGACAGAAGGCCATTTTATTTTATATGAAGTTAATTTTAAGTCTGATCTAAATAATGCATATTCATTGATTTTCCTCATTACATATGGTAATTCATCCAAGGAAATTGTTAAAGTCTTAACAAAGAACAAATTGTTGAAAGTTAGCTATCATATATAATAAGCATTTGCAAAATACAACTTTTATATTTATGACAAGCATTCAGCTTTGTGAATTATTCTCATGGGGAACAATCTAGAGGACTCACCAAGTCTGAATTCTATCACTGAGTTTCAGGGGTCTAAGACTTTTCCATACTTCTTTTATACATTCATATAGCTTACTTCTAAAACTCTAGATTAAAGTATGGATTTCTATAAGGACAGAAAAACAATACTGCTTCTTTTCTTTTAAAAAAGTGAAAAACCAGGAACATTTAAGAAATTATTTTTTTATTAGAACAGTTGTAGATTCAGCTTTAATTTCACAAAAACTCTTATGCATTCAATGCACTGAGCAATTTAAGAGTTTTCTCAAAATTATTCATTTTGGCAAAGAATCTGGAAGATTTATAATTCAGTCAAGACACATACACCAATATACACGGTTTCACATTTTAACATCCCTTCTATAGAAATCCCCTCCAATTTCCAAAACTCTGAAAAAAAAATCTAGTTGAAATGTAATGAATAAGTTACCCATAAAGGTGTAGCAAAGATGTATTAATATACCATGCAGTCAACTGGGTGGTGATTCATATACTAAAAATTACTTTATAAAATTCCTTTGCAAGGGAAGGGGATCTTGAGAATAAATTTTCAAGATCTCCGAGATAAATTAATCCTATAGAAAGTCAGCTGAGCTTAATTTACAACAATAAGGAAAATGGAATGATTTGTCCATTTACCTTGTGATTTACTGTTGCTCCAACTTTCTTTTAAAAGATTCATTTACTTTGTAAATGAAGCATTTGAAAACCTTCCCTGCAAAGAAAAGTGAATATTTTAGGTTTTGTGAGCCAGACAGCCTCTGTTGCAGTTACTCAATTCCATCACTGCACAAAAGGAGACACTGACAATATGTAAATGAATGGGCATGTCTGTGTTCCAATGCAACTTTAACGACAAAAAACAGGTAGCAGGCC
Organism: Myrmecophaga tridactyla; assembly: GCA_004026745.1. NCBI lineage: Eukaryota > Metazoa > Chordata > Mammalia > Pilosa > Myrmecophagidae > Myrmecophaga > Myrmecophaga tridactyla. The sequence goes on from PVIY010002038.1 coordinate 73,908, forward strand.
AGATTTGGCCTGGGGGCCATAGTTTGTCAATCCCTGTTCTAAAAAGATTTGTGTCTTAAGCTCAAGAGGTAGTATAGCTCATGGTTGTAAGAAAAGAAATTTAGTGCATGAACTGGGACACCTACTTAGGGGCTAAGAATTATTTTTCCTTTTCTTTTGCGTTCTTAGCTATGCCCTGGGCTACCATATATGTGAACTCTGATTATAAGGGTGTTGGTGTTCAATGGAACATGTAAACAAAGTTTAATACAAGGCAACGTGTTCCACACAAGTGCCATGGAGTCAGCATATGATCAGAGTGGGGTGAAGTTTGTTAGGAAAGCTATTTTGTAAGGTATAGAATTTGAACATGGTCTGAAAGAACAAGGGTAGATGTGGCCTTAGAAAAAAAAGGTCAGGAACGGAGACGTTAGAAGGAGGACAATGAGCTGGAGTGGGAGTTTGCATGATGAGAATGAACACATTCTATGTAAGAACAGAGAACTGTAAGAATTGAGTCAGTGTGGAATAAAAGTAAAGAGTGTGGGCTCTGGAGCCCAATTGCCTCACTTTGAATCCTAACTCTTCCAATTTCTTAAGCAAGTTACCAAACTTTTCATGGTTCAATTTTCTCAATAAAATGGGGATGATAATAATAATGTCTACCTCAAAGGATTGTTTTGAGGATAAAATGAGCCAAATCATTCAAGCACACACAATGGTGCCTGGCAGTGTTAGAGCTTAATAAGATGTTAGAAAACAAAGCAGAAGGAGGGAGAGAATCACTCCAGGACTGCTGTGCTGAGATGGCAAAAATACCTTATGGCTGAAATTTCTCAAGAAGAAAGAAATCACTTACATTCCATCATTTTAATGATTCAAACTTCTTCCAGTAAGAATTTTTAGTCATAGCTCCTGACTAGATATTAGGGAAAAAATGTAAACCTAAGTTCTGAGTCTATGGTATCACTTATAGCTTCCCTCAGCCATATTTCCATTAAGATAGAATACATTATCTATGAGATTTCTGAACATCAGTGTAAAGTGAGATCATTACAAATCCTGGATTCAGGAGAAAGGAGAACATAGAATGAAAAATTCTCAAATCATAAGTCCAGGAAAACAGTGAAACGATGGGGACCCTGGGAGTAAGAGGGAATTTAGGGGCATGAAAATGACAGAATTACTAGTCCCAACCACCAGACAAACAAAACCATTGGTTTCTTTGCTGGAGGTTTGCCAGACAAATTCCCACAATTCTTGGGAAACTGGGTAAGCAGCTGCAATTTCAGAATTATTCCTTCAAAAATACTCAATAACTCTTCCTAATCTGTTTTATTCCAAGTCTCTAAAAATGACTCAGGCTAAACTAAGAATTTAGATGGAAGAGTTATAAACTACTCTTCTGAATAGTAGTTTCCTTCACACCTTCCCCTTCTTTTAATCTTTGTGGTTGAAAATGGGATCATAAGGTTCACATGATCAAGTACATTACCAGATTTCCTTCTTATTCTAAGTGTTGACTTCCCATAACTGGTGGTAAATGGAAGTCTGAGATTACTGCTGTTTCATATGATGTGAAGTAATTATACTCATCTTTCCTGTTGATATAATTTCCAGGTCATTCCAGCAACATTAATGTCCTTGGCAGCAAGGAAAAGAGCATGCTGCAACAATAGAGCCGGAGTGAGTATGGAGCAATTGGTCTGGGAGGAGAAATGCAGAAAGTTATTGATATCCAAGCAAAGCCATCCTGAGTCATCAGTATCTGCTGAGTACAGTATGGCTCGAGTGGCAGGGCCACTGTTTTAGAAACATGCTCTATAGGATAATTATGCTATATGGAAAGTGAGAAGTGTGGTTTTTTTTCTCTTCCCCATAAAAATTTAGCTTTGGAGGTAGCCTTCTGTGTTTTCCACAATATTAGTTTCACCAATATAAAGGTTTTCAAAGAAAGGAGATGGGTGTTCTGGTTTGCTAGCTGCCGGAATGCAATATACCAGAAACAGAATGACTTTTAAAAAGGGGAATTTAATAAGTTGCTAGTTTACAGTTCTAAGGCTGAGAAAATGTCCTAATTAAAACAAGCCTATAGAAATGTCCACTCTAACGCATCCAGGGAAAGATACCTTGGTTCAAGAAGACCGATGAAGTTCATGGCGAACACAGTCAAGAGTTTCTATCTCATCTGGAAAGGCACATGGTGAACACGGTCAAGGTTCCTCTCTCATCTGGAAGGGCACATGGCAAACATGGTGTCATCTGCTTCTTCTCCTGGCTTCCTGTTTCATGAAGCAACCCGGAATACATTTTCCTTCTTCAGCTCCAAAGGTCACTGGCTGGTGGGCTCTGCTTCTCATGGCTATGTTGTTCTGCTCTGCTCTCTCTGAATCTCTCATTCTCCAAAATGTTTCCTCTTTTATAGGACTTCAGAAACTAATCAAGACCCATCCAAATGGGTGGAGACATGTCATCACCTAATCCAGTTTAACAACCACTCTTGATTAAATCACATCTCCAAGGAGATGATCTGATTATAATTTCAAACATATAGTATTGAATAGGGACTATTCTGCCTTTATGAAATGGGATTTAGATTAAAACACTGTTTTAGGGGACATACATCTTTTCAAACCAGCACAATTGGTTAGTTTGTAATCAAATCACGATACTCAAATACTTGATGGTTTTGTGGTATTTATAACCCACGTAGGCAAAACATCTCCTCAGTTCTTTCATGCATAAGAGAAGTCAGCTTGCTAGGACCAGAATAACTGTTTTTACCCAGTTAAGTTAAAAGAGAAGCCAGTTATTTTTTTAAACATTTAGCACATAACTATGTATAAAGTTGTAACTCTATTAAAAGTAAAGGAAATGAACCCCTTTCATATACTATCTTATTTCTTTCAAAACCCTTTATTGGGAAATATTATGATCTCTATTTTATTGACAAAGACATTGATAATCAGAAAGCAAATAACCTGCCAGCGATGCATAGGTAGTAAGTGGATTTTTATCCAAATCCATGACTTCACAAAACTCATCATCTTCACACTGCACTGCGAGCACTGTTACTGTTACGACTAGGCTCTCATGATCTTCTCAGGAAAGCAGCACATCGATAACAGGCTGGCGGGGTATACGTCCTCGGCAAACTGAGCCTGAGGTTTTTCTTGTTGTTGTTTTTGTTTTGCATGGGCAGGCACCGGGAATCGAACCCGGGTCTCTGGCATGGCAGGCGAGAACTCCACCTGCTGAGTCACCGTGGCCCACCCTAAGCCTGAGGTTTTACAGCAAGGGTTTTCAGCCTGATGGAAACATTAGAATCACCCAGGAAAATTTAAAAACATTTAAAAATACCAAGCCAGGGTTTTGGAATACAGAATCTCCATCAATATTTTTCAAAGCACCCTAGGTGCTTCTCATTTGCAGACAGGGTCTGCACTGTTTTAAAGGGAATACATATTTATATCTATAAATGAAACATTTTAACAATTAGAAGATTCATATTTTTAAAATTACTCTTCTCTGACATTTGAACACCTAGGATTACAATAATTACTTTGTTAATTATTTATAATCTATGTTCCTGACATATTGTAGGTATTCAATAAATATTACTTTTCAGTTTACCCTCCCCATTCCTTTTCTTTATAAACTATAATAACATTGAGTTTGACTTCGTGTTATCTTCATTTGATACCTAGAACATTCTTGAGAGAGATATCTTTTTTTTTCATTTTAAACAGTTTTATTCACACATCATACAATCCAACAGAGAGATATGTTAAGGTATTTCTGAATCCCCCAACTCAAACATATCAAAACAATTATCTAGTTTTCTGTTTTTCTCTCTAATCACATTTCCATTAAGAATCTTTTTTTCCTGCACGTATCCTCTCACCACAAATTAATCATTTTTCAATGTCCATTTAAGTTTTCTCTTTCATTTGAGAACTGAGTGAGTCAAGAATAACCTATATGCTCTTTCAGGAAGGTTTTGGGTTTAACTCAGTAACCAGGAGGTTTTAGTCTCCTATACCAACATTAAAAATAATTCAAATTCATGCTTCAGCAAAATTAGAGATTATCACATGCCTAGGAGCACTCTCAAATGTTAAGTTCTGGGATGCTAAGGGGTACTCACAAATATTGTTTATGCTCTATTAATAAGAGTGGTACTGGTTATCTAATCAAAACCGCCAGTTTATAAATGTAATGCAAAATTTTAAGCAACTATCCTCACCTGTTGGCAGTAATCTGAGGACTGTTGTTTAAGGCACACCTGGTATCTTTTAGTACAGATAAGATCAGGCATCACAAAATGAAAATGGCTAGATCTTGGGAGGGTGGGGAAAGGGTCACCAAGACTTGTCCATGTTGGGGGTTGTAACTTAAGTCCAGTTTAATGAAAGAAATGAAAACATTTGTCACAAAAGTCATCACTGATTTGTAGTGACGTATCCTACAAAGCCTCCGATTAAGGATCTCCCCTTAGATTATTATGGCACCTCCTTTCTTTAACATCTCCACTGCACATTCAGAGTTGAAAGCAAAAATAAATAGTTCTCTTCCAGCAAAGAAAAAAAAAACATATCTATTTTATCCTCTCAGAACCTCAAGTAACATGTAATTTTGAACTCAGTTATTCCACTGCTCCATAAAAAATCGTTCTTGGCACCCTGGAATATTTAATATTATCTTTAAGTATCTTTGAGCTTTGATTCTATCAATTTAATCAATTCCCCAAGTGTTGTTATAAGGTGTTACTCTGACAACTAAAAAGCAAATGTTTTAGGGAAAAATACGGTTAGAAAAATCAAATAGAAAAATAATAAAACAAGAAAATATTTATTACCCATTTTCTTTCCCTGGAAACTTACATGTAAATTTAAGTCCCATTGGAGCTAATGAAATTTATACATAGTAAAGTCCTGAGTCAATAGCCATTTTGTAGGTTAAGACCAAAGTTATTTTATTTATATTCTGTGAAATGAGTTTTACATTATTCAGACATTAGTTGGGATGAGAATAGGTTTGATGACTGGTAGATACTTTGTGCTCACCACAAAACAATGACACCAGTAGTATGGGTCATTTTACTTACTTTATCTCAAAATTGAGCCTCACACATTACTGATGACACTCTCAAATGCATAAAAAATTATACTTTGGGAGAAACTGCCAATAAATCAGTAACTACTTTTAGTAAAGAAATACATGAAATTTTGAAGCACAGGAAATAGCATAATTAAACCAACGGTTGAAAGCATATCTTGATACAAGTCAGGGTAGGCTAGGTTACGCTCAAGTAACAAACCATTCCAAAATCTCAGTGGCTAACCAAAGTTTATTTTATACTCAAGCTACATGTCCATCAAGAATTAGAAGGGAGCTCTGCTCTTCTCCAAAGTGACAGAAACTTTTGCTCACAATTCATTGGCCAGAATGGGCAGCATGGCCCGTATCCAACCACAAGAGCCAAGAGGTCAAAGAGCCCCAAAATGGTGGGTGAACAGATTAGTGAAGTTCACAGCTGCTTTGTTTAATCTTCGTAATAACCTCATGAGGGGCAACAGCCTACATTTTTATATTAAAAAAAAAATGTAATTTGCATTTATTTATTCAACACAGAACTGCATCAGACACTGGCTACAAAGGCAAGTCAGAGCCCCTGCCCTCAAATTTGCAATCTCATGAGATAAAGAGAAATAGCCATAGTTTGAAGCTGGAAAGGCATTTGTTCTGCAGGAAATGAAGAAGTGGGCCATTCTGTATTTGAATGGTCCAGTGCCATGGTCCAGTGGAATAAAGAGTAGGTCAGCACATCTAATAATGACATCAGCAGAGCAATCCAAGTCCTGCTAAAAGGCCAGCAGGACTGGAACTCTGACATTTCTCCCCGGATTAATGATTTCCAGGCATGCCACGGAGATGTAATTCTGTATTATTATTATTATTATTTTTAACAACAAAAGGTTTTAGACAAGAAAAGTAAGAGACAAGAATTGACCTTTCTCCTATTTTTACTGTTCCTTGTACCCTTTGTTTTTCCAATTCTTGATTTTGTTTCTGAGGCATTTAAATGACCCCCCACTACAAGGGAAATACAGCTCCCTGGAATCACTTTCTGAAGTCAGATCCCTCTGTAGCTATGAGAAGTCAAAAGGAGTTGATGACCAAAATAAAAACCTATCGGCAATTCTAGATGCGTAAATTTAAGTAACTTAACTTGTACAGGGCCACTGTACAAGTATGGAAGAATCAGGATTTGAATCAGACTCTGCCCTCTAATTTGCACCTAATCAAACTATGACCTTAAAATCTAGGGATGCAGGGTGACCAGAGAGTGGTAGCAGTTAGTTTTAAGACTGTACAAACTGCTGAAACTTGAAACAGACCAAGAAAATATACCATAATAATGTGTGCAAATGGCCCAACTTTGTTTTTCAGATGTTTCTTTCGTCCCTTTTGAATGTAATCACAATCATTGGTGCTGTGTATTGCATGTTGGTGTCTATCTACGCTCTCTCTGAAGGACCTCTCATTTGTAACTCTCAAGACAAGAGTACTTTCAGTTGTGAATTTTCACTGAAAAACTTAAGGTGAGTAACCTCATTTCATGGACGGTCTCCACTATCCTACATAGCTGCAGCTAGCTAGATTAGAAAAGTGTGCTCTTGACACCATGCCATATTTTTCTTTGATGCAACTACCAAGACAGAGTCTTAGACATTTAGCACACTGATCCCAGTTGGTACAATCTCACATAGAAATAGAGGAATTACTACATTCAGAATGCCTTGGGTATGGTCTACTTTAAAAGGACTAGTTAATCTCAGCTTCTGCTTGTCTTTTACAAGTCTATAGTTGCGTAAGTGTGTGTGTGTGTGTGTATATAAAGCATTTCTGGAAACGATTACCAGAAACTTAGCTTTCAACCTTGCAGAATGGTAATGGAATATATTCTAGGGGAGTGCAGAGGGAATTTACTTCTTACATTCTGAACTAATGAAATTTATAAACCATAAGCATATATTACTTTAATAATTAAAAAAATTAAAATTTAATATATAAAATCTAGAGCTTGCCTATAAGTGCTAAAAGAAACAAAGCAACCAATGGACTAACTAATGCAGACATGAAGTGTTGGCATGGCAAACTGAAAAATAATTTGTAATTTTTTTGTCTTGCATACTTCCACTCTTCAGGCTAAATGCTTTTAATAATGCCTATATATGTAAATGGTTTATGCCAGTCTTATAAGATAGTCTGTGCCTGATTGTAAGCATAATTTGTAAAACTAGAAGAAAAGAATCTAGTTCACTGGGTCGCTCAGTTTGGAAAATGACCAGAATGTACTTTTGTAAGTTTGTGGAGAACCAAAATGTATTTTTTTCCTTTTCCTTCCTACGTTAACAAAATAAAACTCTCTCAAAAGTTGCATAACACAGTTGAGTATCAAAACCCAAAGAAATTTTCATTTCCTAATAGATCTGAAGTATAAGATTAGAGATTTCAACCACAGATGATATATATACACACACACACATTCAATTGAATATATATATATATAAATACACACACTCAATTCTCAGTAAATGAGAAGGATCTACTTGTACCAGCCATCAGGCTAAGCTCGGGAGATTACAGCGTTGAAGGAATTTCCAGTCTAGTTGGGAAGATAAACCCAGGCTAGTAAACAGTTGTAATAGAATGATCTTATGCTCACTGCGAATTTCAAAAGAGCAGACTCATGTTCTGTGTACTGAAAATACTGCCTTGTTTCTGAGGTTGAATGCCAGTTGTTGGCATCTAGAAGCACAAAGTCTAAGAACACTTAGTCTTACTCTGCAATAAACCAAAGAAAAATCACCTTGAGACAGATGTCTTCGAGCTAAAATTTCTTATTTTTCATAACCCTGTTAGAAAGGGCACACATAATTTTAATCAGACATATTTTAAATGTTTTTCCTAAGAATTTTATATCTGGTTTAAGAGCAGATGCAACACAGAGACAACACAGCAGTTCTCCACTAAGAATTGAGCTCTGTAAAAGGGAGCTCCTTTGTTTTCTTACCTTCAACAAGTCTAACAGTGCCTGCATAAGTAGGTTGAAGTGCATGAAACTGTTGAAAATTCAACCTTTTTTTGACATAGAAAAACAATTTGAAATGGTGCAACCTAAGAGTGGGTACTATAGAAATGTTTGGTATATATAATGAATGAAAGTTTTATTTATTAAGGATATGGTCTCATATTCAGAAGCACTCATTTTTAACCAACTGAGGTTGCCATAATATTTTTAAAGTACATTATTGCAGTATATTTATTATTTTCTGGGCATAAAGATACATTCCTTTGATTGCCAATGGTATTCCTTACTATCTTATTTTTTTCATTTCTTTTGTTATTCAGCAACATTCATACAGAATCCTTCAAACTACAGTGGTTTTTCAGTGACTCTTGTGTACCTCCAACTGTTACCAATAACTCTACCATCAATGCCACCATGGCCAGTGACATGAGAAAATATAGCTTGAGCTTCAATTCTGAAGAAAACAAATATAAGACCATCCACCTCTCAGTATTTGTAGGTTTATTAATCACTGGTATCCTTGAACTCCTGTTTGGACTCAGTCAGATAGTCATTGGTTTCCTTGGCTGTCTGTGTGGAGTCTCTAAGCGGAGGAGTCGAATTGTGTAGTCGAATGGTAATAAAATGGAAATATCAGTAGTTTGAATCATTTGAGAATTATATTAAAAATAAAAATACACTATTTAGAAACATAGTGAAACATCATTTAGAAAACTATGTATCATTTTAGTCCAAAAATTGTTTTTAAAGTCACCTTTAATGTGATTTTAAAAATCAATCTTTCATATATTAAGCATAACATTTTATATGGAAAGGAAAAATCTTCAGTGGTTGACCGTCAATGTATTTTGTATCTTTATGTATTTGTGTACTATTTGAATTTTCTAACTTTATATTTTGGGGGAAAGGGGAGGGGAGAAGAGAGGGATGGGGAAAGAGAACAAGAATGAACGGGAGTTATCCTGGAAGTGAAAGTATAAGAACTTTTTATGTCTTTCTTTGTACTTTAAAAAAGAAAAATAAAAAGGTATAAACATATAACCAGAATATTATCAAGTCTTCAGACCTAATTCCCAACTGACAAGAAATAGAGGGGAAGAGGAAGCACTCAGACAAGTTGAAAAGGTGAAACAGTAGAGAGACATTAGCCCTCAGTTTTCAATATGGAATATTCATAGGAAAAATAAAAGCTGGGGTGGGTTGAAGAAACTGTTTTAGATTAAGAGAACAAAGAGACATGATCCAACCCCATCATGTATAGTGGGGGAAACCTGTGCATGAATTGCGTTAGATAACATTAAGGAATTACTGCTAATTCTGTTAGGTCTGATAATGGATTTTGTGGTTATACAGGAAAATGCCATTGTTTAGAAACATTCATATTTGGGGGAAAATGTCAAATTTTAAAAATACTTCAGGGCAGGCCACGGTGGCTCAGCAGGCACAGTTTTCTTGCCTACCATGCTAGAGACCTGGGTTTGATTCCTGGTGCCTACCCAGGCGAAAAAAAAAAACAAAAAACTTCAGTAAAAAAATGAAGCAATGGAAAAAGTCCATTGTTATACTTAGGTGATGGATATGTGGTGATTCACTGTACTCTTCTATTTTCCTATGTTTGTATTTTTCATAACAGTAGTTAAAAAATAGCTAGAAAAAATATTTCAAAAGCTGATTTCTATACATGCCAGTCTTTGAAAGACGGCAACAAAAGAGCATATTCACCATATGAAAATGTTATAAAAAGGCAAAACCAGAAGTCTACAATTTCCTGGATGTGATCACTCCTGCATTTTATTTCAGTTGTTTTTCTATGTTAACTGGGCTGAAGGTTCTAGAAATAATTTGATACCTTCATTACAGCTGCCTAAATGTGTTAGTACCATCAAGAATATAATTATAAGCCTTTTTTTCTGAATCCATTTACTGTATAAAGATATCTTCCCTACACTTTCATCAACACCTATTTATCCTTAAAGCCGATTTAAATCTCCTACTTGAGGAGGTTCCAGAATGCCATGATTTTAATAAATTAAGTCAGCACTTCCCTAAATTGCTATTGTTCTACTTGTCACAATGTAACATATATGTTTTATCTGAACACCCACAATTATAGGGGAATTTAAGAGAGCAGAGACCATTTATTATCAGCTCTTTCCTGTTTCAGGTCCCTAGTAAGCTCTCCTTCCATCCCCTGTCTCTCAACCCTGGCTAAGTTCTCTTCATCCTTCAGATTTCAGTACAAATATCACTTTTTCTGAGGGGCCTTTCCTAACTACCTAATGAAAAATAGGCTTCCTTTTTACTCTTTCCTTTAGCATGCTCTCATTTATGGTAATTATTACAAAGATAGATACTTTCATTTAAGCTTGTTTCTTAAATTTCATGCTTTCCTGTAAGCTCCACATGTGCAGGGGTGTTTCTTTTATTCACAGCTGGGCACAAAGCAGGACCATTATAAATAAGTGAAGAATCCTAGTATTTGGCCTTTCGTGATGACTCAATGCTTTTAAATGAATGTCAATCTGCTAACAACCATAAAATTAAAATATTTCAGTAGAATTAACGTAACTAGCTTACTGTACTGACTGAACAATACAAGGGTCAGTGATGGTGCTTACAATTTCCTTATGTCCCTGGAAAAGGGGGAGAGATAACCCCAGTTCTCTACAAGGTCTGGAAGAGAAAGAGATATAAGACTTCCATGTCAGATGGTAAAAGAAAGATCTCTAGCATTTGGTAAAAATCACTAGGAAGAAAGATGCTTTTGGCCTTGTTTATCTCCCAGGATTCCTGCTTTTGTATTCTTGGTCTTTATGGAATACTTTCATTGCCTGCTTGGCAAAAGATGTGCTTTTATATTTTACCCATCATTTTTATCATTTTTGTTGTTTCAATTGGGAGGATCTCTCACAGAAACTACCATGTTAAAACAGATACAATTGCAACATTATAATATTGTCAAAATTCAGAAGGTTTCATGGGGAAAAAATACATACATATATATGTACATCATATTCACGACAAACTTAAGAAGTAAGTACAAAGAAGAATCCTTCCTCCTAGTCTTTTCCTTTTTTGGAAAGAGGCGGGCATAAAAACAGCAACATTAAATCTATCTGTATCTATGTAATTTCTCTCAACTGCCTTTCCCAAAACTCACTGCCTTGGTAGAAAGATACTGAAGATGTATAGACGATATTACACATATCTCCTTCTGTCCAAGAAAGAAGAAAAAAAAATTGAGAACTAAAGGCTCCTATGACTTTATTTCATCGGTGGGTTCAATTCTCATGAGATGTAGAATACTACTAACTAATTACTAATGGAAAAAGTATGCACACAGGTATTTTAATCTGAACCACTTTATATATAGTACAAAATCAGAAAGCCAACTACAATGTAACCAACACCCACCTCTACCAGGATGAAGACTCAAAGGAAGCACTGTAGGTTCGCTGCCACTGGCCAAGTCATTAATTGCATTACTTACTCCTGAGGCAGGAAAACTCAGGATCATATACAGAATGTAGCTCATATCATAATATGATGAAATAAAATCTTTCGATAGACGAATATTGCTTTGTTTGACAGTTTATTAAATACACTACATTTGTATCTTATTCTGTAGTTTTTAAAATCATTCACACATGGACTTAGTAAAAACGTATTTTATAGAAAACCAGCCACAAAACTAAAATGAAAATAAGGATGCACATATTGAATACATATTAGATAACTGCTGAAATGTTAGGAACTATTTTAATTTAATCTGTACAGATGCTTAATGAAGGTGATCATGAACTATTAGGTGGCTTCTTATCCTTAACTCTGACATCAGACTTCGACTTCATAAGTGTTAATGTTGAGTTGCAGATGCAAAAATATCTGTTAACAAAACATCTAATCTAACACTGTTTGAGCAACAGGACAAAATAAAGAACTGTTTTCCTTTTACAGGTACTTTTCTAAACCTATTCTCTAAGCACTCTCTCCCATTCAGAGAATTAGTAGTGCAAACTGATGAGGCAAAAAACAATTCCTATAAAAAACGAACTGGCACCTATTTACAAAACATGCAAAGGGAGATTTTTAAGGAGGTGTTCCTGCAGAACTGGTTAAAAGTGAGTATAGCCAAGTGGTAGAATACATCTTTACTTCTGCAAAACTAGGTCCTTCCTCCTCCTTTCTGGAAGAATTACCTTTTCAGGATATGAACTATAAAACGGCATACGATGCAAAGACAGAAACGTAGGAGTTTGCAAATTCTTTATATTTCCAGCTGTTGAAACAAATATTTTTGAAAGCTGAGGTTACCTCTAGCGGCGAAACCAGAGCCAGCTATTAAGCAGCCAGAATGCTACAGTAATTGAATACATGACCATTTCTCTTTTAGCACGTTCTTTGTTCTCCTCTTCTAGAAGTTGTAGACGTCTATTTAGTTTGATTATCTAAGTGAAAAGCAAACAAAACAAACAAAAACAAAAAAGAAGCTTTAATTCATGAAGCAATTAAAATCACATAAAGTAATTTAATAATTTGTAAAAAAGAACTATTACAAATGCAAAAAGTTTCATTAGGAGTAAAATAAAACTATATTTAAATTCACTTAAATAACGTTCCTCTCTTTTTTTCAACAGAAAGGATATATTTGTCTTCCTTACTTAATGAGAGAGCAGGGTTAGGAAAACTGTTACATATTGCGATTCTGGTAGAAAAGACTATACATTTAGGGATTCTTACCACAGCAGAAAAGAAAAACATCTCCTGCCCCTTCTATGTGCTTCTTGTCACTCAGACTCAGATTATTCTCTTTAACTGCCTTCTCTCTACACCTCTATGAGTTACTGAGAAGGGTCCCATAAAATAACCTATTATAGTGAGCCTCATGATATGCTACCCAGCTCTTCAGACTGGAAGTCTCACTCTGCTGGGAGGGTCACTGGCTGGCAGCACTGTTCTTCCCTGCTGGTCCTTACTGTGAACTGCCCTTGGCTGAACAAGCATGCCTTGCCCAAGCTCATGTTCCTTCCCAGGGCAGCATCCCATCCAACAACTGGTCAGTGAGGGAATATAAAGGCCAGGTCCCTTGCACCCATTGGAGACAACTCTGAAGGGTCAACTTAGCTTCAGAGCTCCTTGTGGGATTGGCTACAGCCCTTCCTTAGAGACTCCCCATAAACCTTCTACAAATAAATCTTCATGTCAGAATCTGTTTTCCAGGGAATCCACTTTGTAACATCTAAGCAAAAACACTATGGGCTCTGTAAGCACTATAAAATGATAAGAGATTACTATCATTTTATTAGAGGAATGGGGGGGCAGATTTTTATAATGCTCAACCTCAAGTATTTCAAGGACTAAGAAATTCAAATAGGAAAATAAGTCTACTGATAGAACCAGAATGTAGAGATTACCATTTTAACAATCTGAAACAGCAGCTCACTCTTAATCAGTGTTGAACAACCATTTTTCCCATAAGGGCTAACAAAGTAAAAAACAAAAATGTTTTTTTACCCTATTTCAAAATAAAAATGATTCACTGGGTCTCCTGGAATACTCTGTTTTTAAAATAAAGATCCTTTTTTATTGTCAGTGAAAAAACTGGTGTTGCTTTTGAACCATTAAAACATTTCTATCTGGGCATATTTCAGAAGTAGTTAACACCAAGGTAGCTTTTCAATATCCCATCCTGATAGAGGACTACATTTTCTATCTTGAATATAGGTAATCTGTGGGTTCCTTATCACTAGAGTAAATAGAGTCCAGACTGCTGACAAGTTGACAACAGAAGAGAGAAAGCTGTAGAAATAATAGCCTCCATTGCTATCAGCATCACAAAAGTGAATTTTGTAGTCTTTTTTGTGATTTGGGTTTTGTCACTTGTCTTAGAAGTTCACAGTTTTCCAACTGGTTTAGTACCACTTCTAAAGTTCCACAGCATCACAGTGTCTTTCTTCTGTTAGCCCACCCTCTAAGTTTAGGACTAACTGGATGTTGCTAAAACACTGAAATTCAAATTACACTTTTAGAAAACAAGATTGTTGTATAATTGTAAATTCAATGATAAGTGCCAAAGAAACCCCTTTTCCACAATAGGAAGGTGTAAATGAATATATGAAAATATACAAGAACATTTCTAACATTATTAAAGAGCTCCCATTTATGCTTCAATCAATGAAACTCAAAATGAAACAGTGGTATTTGTTTCATATTATCCTTATATTATATTAAATATTTTAAAATGGGATTCTGTGATTTATTCTTACTCTAAAATATTTAGTTTCTCAATTTTTAATTAGAAATAATTTAATTCATTTTTCTCCTTTATCTATTTGGTATAGATAAACACATTGGAAGACTGAGTATGCATGCCTCCCTCAACATGTGTGTATATCTGTGTGTTTCCAAAGGCTGTGGAGTATATATTAAAAGTATACAAAATGCAACTTGAGATCCAAGTTAGACTTTATTACAGAACACAATAAATATGCACAATAAAACACTGTAAAATTGAAAGCAGTGGTTTCTAAAATGGAGTCCTCAAACATAGGAACAAAGGTCCCCAGGTGACTGTCCCACCTTTCAAAAAGCCAAATAAGTAATTTATAGGCATACTGGCCTGCTAAAGTGTCAACATTCTGTGCCATTGGCCAGAATTACATCAATCTGTTTTGGTAATACGAATTGTTTTATGGTGATCAAATTATGTAAATGGTAGTTTAATACATCTTTAATCAAAATGGGAAACTCAATTTTGTTTAATAAATAGTTTGATGAATAAAATATATCAAGTCTTGGGTTACACAGGTGAGAAAATAATAAAATATTGGGAACTATCACTTGAAAATATTATAAAAATATAATTTAGAAATGTATCTTATTTGGTACATTAAATACCTGTCGTCTTAAGGAAGCTGCATCTACAGCAGTCATGTCATCTGAAGTTCCTTCAATTGATGCATCTATATTTGAAATGCCATACCTAAGACAGAAATAAATATTTAATATTAAAATAGAACAAAGAGTAATTGGCAAGTCATACAGTGTGTTGTGCAATGGTCAAAGAACTGTTCACAAAGTCTGGTTTGTGACAGTATGAATTACTAAAATATTTCACAAACTGAATTGGCATTAGAGAAGGAAAAGCTTAAGAGGAAAATCATCTGCAATGTTTGTAAAACTTTGTGAATGAGAAGAAATCCTGACTAAAGCTATAAATAGGGAGACATTTTTCAACTCAGAGGGACTGACAATGCTAAAAAAGACATCTGGCTGAAAAGGTTTGATTGCTACCTATTCCAGGATACAACAACATACAATGCTTACCCCTAAACTTATGTCTACTTATAGTTTCATAGACAAAGTGAGACATAGATTCGTTGGCAGGGAATACAAAATTAATCCTAACAAAGAAAGATAAGACCAATCTGTTTTTATGTCTCTTCTCTTCCCACATTTCTACTCTTTACTTATTTCCAATTACTTACTCTCTCTACCATATTCTTCCACAGAAGCAATTACAAAATCTCCCAAATACATCTTGCCACAACATTTAGATCCAGAATTGGCTCAATAATCAATGAAGAATATATAAAATAGTAAGACTGGAAAGCCACTAAGACAAATCCAGAGAAAGCACTGTTTTTGTTCAAATGCAGTCAGTTCTTCTAAATGAATGACAAAACATTTTTGAGGAACAAAATGCCATGCCTCTCCTTTGCCTGGATTGCCATGTGTTTATTTTAATTAGCAGCTTTACTGAAATACATTTTACATACTGAGCAATCCACCTTGTGTATGTATCTACTTTATATCCTTTATCATTATTTTGGTAAAATTGCTAAGTAACTTTTTCAAATGAGAATATAAATACATGAATTAAAAAATTACTCTTACATAATCCACAGAGAGTTTTTGCACAAGGATCATATATTCTATTATTCAAAGTCCCCATTACCAAAGGCATAATCACCACACTAAAAGGAATGAAGTAGAGTTTTATTTCTCATCCAGACTGTTAAAGACAAGGCTAATGAGAAAATGCTTTTGTTTCAAATGTTGTTAAAAATAATCTAAATAATCCCCAAAACATCTTCCCTGTCTTAGTAAATAAAGTGCAGGGCAAAATTTATTATTTTATAATCATTTGGAGAGCCCCAGCCAATGTTGCCATTCCAAACACTGAGGACAACTATATAGGTTGCAGTTTCATTGACAGATGGTATGTAGTGACTCCGGAACAGTCTCTAAATGTTCATTTTATGGCTAAATTAAACTTTCTCTCATTAACTGCCCCTTTTTCAATGTAACAGAGTAAATCTTCTGGAACACTGAGGGTACTTCAACAGTTGGAGAAAAAAGCTTCCAAGTTAATATATGCCTGAACAACTAGTTTACAAATACTGAGTTAATTTTTTTGAATGGCAAAAGAGAATTACTAAATGATTAGTAGAAAAACTTCATCCTCAAAATAAAACTTTTCTATTTCTTTGAGGCCACATATGATATGAATAATTGGAAAAAAAAATCAAACAATTCAAGTAAGTGCCTCAAAGGTAAAAAATACCTGAACACAAGAATGAAATATGAGACTCCTTACAAATTAAATCCTGAACTGAAAGATAACTAAGGGTTTACATTCTATAAGGGGAATCTTCATTTGCAAAGAAACCTAAGGTTATGACAAACAACTTGAAAAGGAAAAAAAAAACATTACATTGCATATTAAATTCAAACCAAATTAACTTGAAAACTTACATAACTTGAAAAAGGAAAAAAAAAACATTAGTCGCATATTAAATTCAAACCAAATTAAATTAAATTACAGAACTAAAAACACTAAGAAATATGAAAAAAAAAACCCACTAGAAAAACACTAAGTCATACTACTGGCTGAAAATATTTTCATAGAAACATAAACTTAAGAGAAAAATACAAAGGAAAACTTAAAATGGAGTAAATTAATGTTGTGAAAAGGAACAAATCAGCAGAATGGCAGGACCCACTTCTCAATTTCTCTAACATGAATTCAGCAGTGAGAGACTGATGTTTCCCTATGCTCTTGCTTAAAATGAATGTGCCAGCTTCCTCTGACCAAAGAAGTTATGCTGCCAGTTTTAAATCTACTGCCTATGGAAAATATATTTCCGCTTAAAATAAACAAAACTGACTCTGAAAGAACTACAATAATGGCATCTGTCAAAACCAACAGAATTTTTTTTTTTCAGAAGATGAGAATACTAAATAGAATTTTGGCACCTGAGAACCTAAAGTATTTGTATGTGCCATTCTATCTGTTCTTGTGCATGATTGGAAGAATAATTTTTCAGAGTAAGCGGGTCTGAAAGTGTGAAAATGACAAAAACAAGCGAGAAGGCTTAAATTAACAGCAAAAACTCTTAAAACTAAATTCCCTGTCTAAATGTTTAACTTCCTGAATTGTCAGGTTGTCAACACTTATTTCTGCCAAGTTAAGATGATGTCTTACAGTCAGGTTTATCTGCACGTTGAAAGTGACATTATAGGCAATTAACAACTAAAACAGTAAATGCTGGACAGAACATCAGGCAACAATTAAAATGGTGCACATAAGTTTTTTCCTATGTTCCAGCATGATCTCCCATATGCTATTAAAACTGTAATTAAATAAAATATCTCAGATGCTTACATGATAGCTGATCATATTGCTAACCATCTTTCCTTATACTTTGGTGATGATATGTTATGAATTAGAATTGTTTTCCTGAGAGAGAAGCAAGGATGTACTCATAAAGGCAAGATACAGAAGTTCAAGCTATAATATAAAGGCATGGCCACTACATGTATATGTACTGCAAAACACAAATTCAGCCAACTATTTACCCTTTTAATTACAAAGTCTCAAAATTTACCTGACGTTGTCATGATGAGGATTACAAGTGGCGGCAGCAGACCCACCACGCAACACAGGTCTAAGGCAGGTTTTTGCAGGAGAGGGCACAAGACAGAATCAGGAAATAGAGAAGTAATAAAACAAAAGCAAAAACAAGACAAATAAATGTCAAATACGATTATATTGTATGTTTCTATACAATATAATATCTCTCAAATATTTAAAAAACTTCATCTCACATGTTGTGCATTTTATGATTTTAATAAATTTTACATTTTACAATTGATTAAAGAAACAAAGGGATTCATTAATGTGACAAAACAGCACCAACATATGAAATAATTTTACTTTGGTGCTTATGGTTTTTTTTGGTGCTAAAACCCAGGATCAAACCATGGTGCTTATGTTTTAATTTATGAAATTTCGAAGACAGAGGATAACTCTGCTTAAAAAGCCTAATTCCTCTTTTCTAGCTGGAAAAAAAAATCACTAGCAACTTTAAAAGTGTGTCAAGAACCAGTTAGTTGCTCTCTCATGATGCCAACAGCTCAAACCCGAAAACTCTACATTTCAAGTAACTCCTGTTTCTCACAATCCCTTCCCTTTCACCTCATTAATTTTGATTATTGCTCAATGTCTTACTATACCTATATCTCATTCAAATCTCAGTTCTCAAAGCAAAACTGCAAACCACTGCTCTGGGGCTGAGAAGTTCACAGATACGTTTTGAAGATTTAAATTTAACTAGAACACATTTACTGGGAATGCAATCGAATATATGAGTGAGTCTGATCTTGAGCAACAACCAGGAGTGACACGCAGGGCTACTGGAAATGCAGACGAAGGTGCACTGAAAAACTTTGTGGGGATTTTCACTCAGTCTCAGTACATACTTTGGTTCTAGAGGACAATTAGTTCTCTACCTAGATAAGCAGTAACCTTTCAAATAAATTTTATTTTTTAAAATCACAAAACAAAGCTCTACATGTTCACTGGTCAACTACCCAAAAAGTCATCAGCAATATTTACTAACCAGAGGAAGGAGATTAAGGGTAAAGGATCCATACAAGGATTTTGAGAATTAGTAAATTCTATTTTGAATATCTCATTCTCTAAGTAACAGATCAGGTTTTGCCTGAATTGAAGGATCAAGGAAATTCTTAATTATAGTAAATGCTTCACACCAAATGCACTCATGAAATGTTGATACAGCACAAGTTATTATTTTCTGAAAAGCCAATTTATACAAGAAAATTTTAATGTTTATCTTTTATATTTCCTAAATGCACTATTGGTACTTAAAGAAATTTCAAGAGCCTACAGAGATTCTGAGACTTTCTGGGAGACATATGTTCATTTTGTTGGCTAAAGGATTGTGAGAATTCACATACACTTGAGACAGGTTTTAAATTCATTCTATCCTACTGATATATTTATTCTGCGGTACTAAGAAAACTGCTAATTAATCATACTAACATTAAGGGTTAAGTAACACTAACATGAGAATGGTTAACTAAATAAGCACTGCCACATGCTACCTAATATATAATTTTAAAATGCACATTAATATGCTCAAATGGATCTGCGATAATCAATATCTTCCACCACAGAGATTTCCCTTTTATAACGCAGAGCCAGGAAATCATATAGTTACCTTTCACAACGTATTTCATTTTGTCTTCTCACACTGGTAATTGACACATATAATATAAAAGTCAATTAGGCATTTTGGCAAAGTTAGAAACTTCAAGTACCACTTTCTACCATAAGTATGATTTAATACATATAAACAGTCTTTCAAGTTTGGTAACTAGTATGTTCATAGTATGTTTTGTAATTAGAATGAGGAAAAAAAAAAAAGGAAATCCAAGCTACAAGTTACCATGTTAACTTGGATAATGACATTTTTTAACAAATATATTATCTGACAAAGAATATGTGTTACTTTGCTATAGAAATGTAAACTGCTACAGTAAATTGTTTGGGGACTAGTTGAGGGATCAGGAATTACATTTTTTAAAAAGACAAGTAACAAAGAACAAAAACTGTATCAACTGCAACTTCATAATTCTATGTATTCTGAATTATATATTTATCGGGATATCTGCAATAAATGTAAATTAGTCACACATACTGTTTGCTTATTTTATTCACTCAAAGTTAGTATAATCTGCTAAAGAAAAACTGTATAAAAACAATTAAGGTCCTCCTAAAAAGAAAACTTAAGTGTGCTAAATGTGACTCATCTGTCAATATTTAAATAATATTTGTTACACAGGAAATTTCTTTTTAAAAATGTTAATAGTTAGAGGGTGCACTGGTAATTCAATAGTAGCATTCTCACCTGCCATGCAGGAGATCTGGGTTCAATTCCTGGCCTGTGCACTCTGCGCTCCCCCTCCCCCACAAAGTAAATAAATAAATTCAACAAATGATGCTGCAATAATGGGATAGTCACACGGAAAAAGTACAAAATGTGACTCCCACCATACAGTATACAAAAAAAAAGAAAAAGAAAAAGAAAAGCTAATAATTTGCACCAGAGACCAAAATACCTATCTCTAACAGGTGTCCAAAGACTGGCATTTCCTTATCAGCCAAGGACCAAATCTAACAGCATTTTAAGTCCTGCTGCCACTTACCAAAAAGTACACCTGGTGCTTGTGCCAGGTATTTGTAAATTTTAATATATTAGTTTTCCAAATGCACAGTACTGACCCATATAACTAAGCTAAAATTTAAATCTGTTTTCATGTTGAGCTTAGTAAGGATCATCTAAGTTTGTATAAGACAAGAAAATGAAAAATAGTAACACAAAATCATTTTATAGTATTCCTTAAAGTGCAAAAGAAAAATAGTTCTTACGTCAAGCAAATGTAAATCTTCATTTTTTAATGGTAATAAAGCAGGCAGAAAGCTTTTATTACATGTCTATCGTTCTACCATACAGTTCTAGTTTAATTTAAAAATACCTAGTGGGATGGCATAAGGCCAGAAAATAAGATATTGCATTAGCATAACAGCAGAAAGCAGTAAAATAGAAAGGAAAAACTGTACAGAGCAAAGAACATAAAAGCACTTAAAACTTTACAAGCAATATTATTTTATAACCATGCAAATAGAACATTATCCAAATTTCACATTCCTATTTCTTATATCTGAAAAGTCAGGCTAGACAGTTCTCATAGTAGAAATAAAAAATGATTTGGCACTTACAGTTCTTATTAAATCTTGTTCAACATTTAGATCATAAGAGATTTGAACAAAATTTTAAAAATCTTTCAATAATAAAAGCATCCTTATAAGACTGATGAAAATCTAACCCTCCAGAATCCAAGGTAACAACTAACAATATATATGTTGGAGTAAAATGTTATTTACTATAATTTCCTTATGAATTTTAAAAATCTCAGTTAAGTGGATTAAAAAAGGGCAAATTCCTTCTCAAAAAAAAGGAATTTTAGTAATCAATTTGTTACGCTTAAAAGAAGAATAAAATAAAACTTCATTTAGACCTCAAACAATTTTTCCTAATAAAGGATACAAAGTAAATTTTACATTAGTAAGATTTCTGATTTTGAATTTTAGGCAATTTTTTTCATTATGGAGAAGAAAGAAGTCATGTGTTCCACATCACTGTAATGAATTATGGGTGTTGTAAGGGAGGACAAATAATTTTAACGCACTGGGACTTTGTCATCTAAGAATTATTTAATCTATATAGGATTTAGAAGTATCTTTCTCATTCAGATATTTTCACCGTAATAGCATTTGATATGATATAATTAGACCTAATAATCTGGTCTCTTCTAAGGAAAAAACCTGTTGTCACTAAAAAGTTAAAGAGGATAGATCATAAAGAATAAATGTTTTAAGGAGGGAGAAGAAAATAAGCTTCTGTAAATATTAGTGCTTAAGTGCCAGGTATTTAATATTCAATATCTTTTGAGGATTCTCCCACCTCAAAAAATAAAGAATTTGAGGCCATTTTTATTACTATTTCTTAAAAAATGGCTAGAGGAAGGGGATTCCTTACAAGAATCCAGAAAACTAGGTATGATTATTATCCCCACTTTTTAAAAATAGATGAGGTAAATGAGGCCCAGAGAAGCTAAACAATTTGTCCAAAACTAGCATGCAGTTATCTACTGAGGTGGATCAAGAATGATCCTCACTGGCCTCTCGAATTCATGCTTTTTCCTCTACACCATGCTGTTTTCTTTACAACTTCCAAATATTCCAAGATACCTGGGCCCAAATGCATACCCCCCAGATTAACCCCTCGAAGGCTCAGAAAGGCTGTGGGTTCAACACTGCTCAAGCAGTATGGACAAGTGCTCACAAAGTATGACGAAACACCCAGAACTTGTAGGGGGTTAAATAGCACTTAGCTAAGAAAAAGATCATTCAGAGCAAGCCGTAAGACATAAGTTTCTAAATAAGAGACAGGGTTTTCTAGAACATCCAATTTACATTTATTGGGAATTCTTTAAAATGTACAAATTAACCATCTAATAAAATGATAATGAAAATTCAAACTCACAGAGTCATTTAATAAAATGTTCAGAGTTGAAATGAACTGACTGTATCTTTCCCACACAATGCCAAGAAAGCTCCCCAAATTTCACCTTTTTTAATTTCTGAATTGTCTAATAACTTCTTTGTCAATGAGCAACTTTTCCATTCTATATTCATAAAACTCACATAGTATTAAAGCTCTATTCCCCAATGACATATTTAAAAAACTATGTCATAATGAAGCAGGAACAAAACATATTTGAAATAATTGCAAAAAGGATATTTGAATGAATAAGTCTAGGTATACTAATGATTTTACTTGGAGACATTCAAAAGTAGATAGGTAACCAATACTGAAAAACATCAGTAATATTAAAAAGACAAGAGCACCTGGGATTTTCAATCTATGCCTACAGATCCCTGGCTAAGAAGAGGAAAGAGAAAAATGTCCTGGTACCTGAAATAATCTTAGTTGCTCCCTTTATTAATCCAATCATGCTAGTATCATAAGTGATTGCATTAAAATAGTTAAATAAAAAGATTACATAAAAAGAAAACCATAGGTTTCAGTCTAACATCTCATACACAATTCAACAGTATCCCTCAGCATATCCCCAATGGAATCAAATACTTAAAATAGGTCAACACAGCCTTTGAAAAAAATCACCATACTTCCTGTGTACAGTTAGCAACTAAATACTTTTCTTGACTGAAGGGAAGCTAATATAATCTTGTGAAATGTGAATTTTGGACAATAATTTCAAATTAAAAGAAAGCAAAGCAAGCCATTTTGCACCATTGCATCTTAGAAAGAGACCAGAAGGTACAAACATAAAAGACACCACAGTCCACTCATAAAGGAACCAAAAAATATGCAGTAAAACCAGGAAGAGTCATCGATGGCCAATCACCTGCGATTTTCATCCAGCACATCCAAGATCTGCTGGTAAGCCCTACGAGTAGAAGACTGGATAAGCGACAAAATGCCACGAGCAGAAGAAAGATTAATTCCATCTTCAGGTAACATATGGGGAGGACAGACCCGAGCCTGTTGTGGCGATGGTGTCACACTGTTTACACAAGCACAGCAAATGAAGAGAAAAATACTCGAGTCAGATTTTTATCAACTTCAGCTAAGCACTTTCCCCACTTATATTTTAATATTATTTTAGTTTTTTTTAACACTTTTCTCCCACCCTTCACTTTCCCCAAAGAAAACAGTCAAACCAAAGATGTTAATAAGCAATTTGAATTGTTTTAAAAAATTGGCTACAATGTAGCATCTGTAACTTTGTAATCCTAAATATCAAAATAAACAAACTGAACATGAAAGAACAACTCTGGATAGAAAGAGAACTACAGCAATGAACTTGCTCAACTACTAGCTTTGGAGAAGCAGCACTCTTTATTAAATGTGTACATTCCAATTCAGTAAACCAAATCTCTAACTGAACAACACTGCACTTCAACTTATGGATGATCAAAGAGTAGGACGGAACAACCTGGTACACAGGTGTCAAAGTTTGAACATACAAATAAAAAATGATTCCATAAAAATACCATTTCAAATACTTCACAATAAGGACAATGAAGTAAGTTTGGTTTATGATGAGTAAATGATGTTGATTTAAAGACGAAATAGGTCTCCTAAAACTAACAAAGAACATTATAATTGCTTAATTATAGTAAAGCATATGTTCTCTAGCTAATTGACTAAAACATAAAACTACTCCCAATGTTGTGAATACAGTGAAAGAAGGCAAGGATGCTTAAATTATCAAAATGGCTACCATTTCTGGGCTTCTCGGTGACAACACTCTCAATCATTTTTTAATGTGTGAGCTGGGATTCACAATGTCTTTGGCTCTCTTGACTGTGCTCCCATATTTGAAAGAAGCCATTTTTACAATTCTAACCTGAACTCTCTTAAAAATTAGTGTCAGTACTTTCAGAAAGTTGTTTTAATGATCATAGCATGATCCACTGTGTGAGGTATTAAACTAACATATGGATTTGACATCTGGTTTGCTACAATAAGAGGTTCTGACACAATAAGAGGACAATGACGTTGAGATGGGAGTTCAACATTCTTTCTCAAGATCACAGAAAAGCACATTAAGCTAAATTAGTCCTTGCGTACCATGTCCAAAAGAATGAAAGCAGAGCAATAGTAAAGTGAAAGGAGAAAAATCTTTCACTTTGACTTCTGTAATCTTTTCTAAGTTAAGGTGCATTTATTTGAAATTACAGAATAAGTGGGATAATTTTTGAAAGCATAGTTATGGCCATCTAATATTATTCCCCCAGTCCTCCAGAAAAAAAAAATCTCCAGTTTTGTGAATAACCATAAATGTCTTGATGATCAAAAGAAAGAAGTAGAATAAATATAAAAACCTAGTATAGTATGAAAAAGAATTTATTAAAGTTTATGATAGTCAATATTTAGGATTTTTCTTAGCGCAACAATGCAGATGAACTAAATCCAAGTCCATGAAAAAGGTTTGATGGCTTTTTGTCCATTAAAATTGAAAAGGAATGAAAAGTTACTTCCTTTGAGAGAAATCATTTTGCCAGAAACAGACAATAAGGAATCGCTTACTTAAGTTCTAAAGATGCAAGTATTTCTAGTCCACACATAGGAAATGAGGTGGTCATCTTATAAAGTAGTCAAGCATAAATTAATTTTAGGTTAACTGCTAAGAATCCTTAAGATAGAACACACACAAGGTTGGATTCTAACAGTCTAAAGATCTCTAATTCTAAGACTGTATGAGCATATGAAATTGATAATAAATGAAAAAAATAAAATCTTACATGGTCCTTAATTGTAGCTTAATAAAAAATATTTATGTAGAAAAATGAAAGATGAAATTAAGTATTTATCAATAATAAATATATTTACTTCATAAAAGACCAACATCAAAAACATATTTAAAATTCTGGCTGTTTCTCAAAAGAAATTAAAGTTTCAAAGATTAGTAAGAAATTTAACTTTAAATTTATTTATATGGCAATGCTTCATGTAACAGCAAAAACAGAATAGAAAGCATTTTTAAAACTGATGATCACTTTTGATAGCATCTGTATAGACTAAATGCCCTTCACTGTTAAAATTTATTTCCACCTATAGATGAAATGATTAAATAAGATGACCAATATTATCTTAATTCAAAACAAATACCTTAGCAATTCTTTTTCTTTTTTTTAAGCTTAAGTAGACTTAGAAGACTTAAAACAAACAACCAAACATATTTAGGAACAAAAAGGAATAAACCCCATTTTAGCAATCAGTCTGATTCCAGTTTGAATGTTTGGTGCTGCTGTCAACTGTGCAAGAAAACTGTACTTTAAGAGGTGAGTTTCCATCTCTGTTCACTCACCTACTCAAACTAGCTTTAGTAACTTTTTGTTTTTGACAAGTGAACTATTGTGAAAAGTAAAAAAAATAAGCATCTTGCCTAAGAGAGGTATTGGGAAGATCATTTAAACAACTGTTACAATATTAGTAACTTAGTTAAAATGCATTTTTATAATAAATTGATCCTTAGTAAAGTTATAAAATAGCAAGATCTCAATTTTACCTTTTTCTTTTAAAAAGGTTAGAAAAATTTGAAGAAAGAACTGATATTCGTTAGGTAATTCATTAGTAACAGTACCATCTCATGCTTACATGAATTCTTAGTACATGAGTATTAAGGAAACAATACTAGTCAATATCAAAACTAAAATTTAAATTAAAATGTACTTGGCATAGCCATGCCATTATTAAAAGGTAAGTCCCAAGTCAAGTACCTCTTTCCCCCACGGATTTTCAAAGGAATAATGTTTCTCAAACTGTAAGGTTAACTTTTTTGGTCAGGTGCCAGGTCTTCCAAAAAAAATAGTAAAGAGCAGAAAATACTTTGGCTGAAACACAAATTTTGTACCTTTGGTCTTGGAATTTTAAATAGAGAGAAAACTTTAATATTTTACCACTATCTCAGGCAACTTACTAGTTCCAGAAGCATAAGAGAAACAGAATAAGTAAAAAATCATTGGCTGCCCTTGCAGTTTCTCCTGCTGTTTAAGAATTATAGCACCCTTTGAATTTTTATACTTGACAACAAAATGCTTCCCACATAGAGGTCAGTTATTCCCACACTTTATTCTGCCACACTTAGAGGAAGTAGGTTTAATTATCTAAAAAAATCTTCCAAGCACAATTTTAACTTACAGAATTAAAAAAAAACGCAAACAATAAACCACATTTAGACTCCATTCTCTTTCTGGGCCAAAATAAAACTAGAAAAGATAGTATGCTGAAATTAAAAAAAAATTGAGATCACTGAATCTGGTTAAGTTGAATCAGAAAAGAACTAAGATGACAACCAAAGTAAAGAAAAGGAAACGGAAAAGGATGCTTGGTTCTTATGTTTAAAAGTATTCCATTTTACTTTTATCAGTACACCCCAAATTATAAGCCCCTTAGTTTGTCTACTTATTCTTTTTTTTTTAACAAATACATGTGACAGTTTGAGAAATCATGAAACAGAGGTACTAAAAATCAAAACAGTAAATGAATTAGAGTATTATATGCCAATTACCTGGTGAATTAGCACAATTAAAACAACTCCGACTTGTGAAAGGCAGAGCAGATAAAATCTTACGTGTACTCCGGTGCAGAAATTGGTGCTTGGAACCTTGAAATTTTATTTCTTGGGGCAGAATCTGATCTGAGCCACCTTGAATAATAATTATGCTTCTTTTACATATTCAGCTTTTACAACACAAATAAGCTAGAAATGATTCTACTTGTTAGAATTCATTTTTGTGTCAACAGCTGACAATAGTAAATTCTATTGTCTCTTGAAAATAATTAAGAAAACAAAGGTCAGTCCTCTTACTCTTATATCTATATGCACTTCCATTCTTAAAGCCAAAGAATAAAATAAAGTGGAGGCAGGCAAAGGTTCATGCACAATGATGCATAATCAATCTCAGATTACAAAGAGAAAAGACTAAGGTAGGCAGAGACAGCAAGAGTTTAATAATTACTTTAGCAGAGATAAAATACAGCTATATTTTATTATTCTTCCTTTCCACAATGACAACATTGAATACATAATATGCTTATCATACAAAATTCCTAAAATAAATGTAAATAGTTGATCCTTAAAAGAAACATGGTTAAATAATGTAAGCATTTCACTGAAAATGTACATTATATTTCATGTTATATTAACTACCAACATTTAAAAAAAATCCTCACAACTTAACAAAACATGAGATTTTCAGTTTTATCAAATACCTGGAAAATGTCATTAATATAACTTAAAAGAGAAAACCAAATATTAGCTAGCACTGTTAATCTTTTCTGTTAGAAGAAACTTATAGGGTAACTGCAAAAACATTTATTAATGTGATAGATTCAGTTGTCAGCTTGGCCAGGTGAAGGCACCTAGTTCTGCTGCTGTGGACATGAGCCAATGGTACATGAACCTCATCTGTTGTTGACTACATCTGCAGTTGGCTAGGAGGCGTGCCTGCTGCAATGAATGACGTTTGACTTAATTGGCTGGTGCTTAAATGAGAGACCGCAACGTAGCAAGCCAAACAGCCCAGCATACCTCATCTCACCACTTGCAGCTCAGCCCAGGCCTTTGGAGATGCAGAAAGAAGTCACCCCCCGGGGAAAGTTGTTGGAACCCTGGGGCCTGAGAGAAGGCTAGCAGAGACCATCCTGTGCCTTCCCATGTAAGAAAGAACCTCAGTGGAAAGTTAGCTGCCTTTCCTCTGAAGAACTAACAAAATAAATCCCCTTTTATTAAAAGGCAATCCGTTTCTGGTAGCTAGCAAACTAGAACAATTAACTAATCATCTATTCTAAATCAGATGTCACTGGGCTGGTTTTCATACATAACAGAGCTCTTCCTTTCTCTTCAGCTGATCTCAGATATCGATAACATATAATTTGTGAGAAAAAACCAAAATGATGCTCTACTAAAATAGTCTTTTTTCCTTGTTAACATGAAGTGTCAAAGTAATAACAGATCTAAATAATGCACATCTTTATATAGTAGAAGTTTATTAGAAACCTATGTTGCTCTTAAAAATATTAAAAGTGGAAAAGAACTAAAGCCCTTAGGGGTATATATAATTATACTGATAGGGTATTAAATATTATGATGCTCCCGTATCCATAAACCTATGTAACCTTTTCACTATTTATAACATTAATATGGAAATATCCTAGAAAAATGGATTCCATAGGCCTATTGACATCACTGCCAACCGGCAAAACATAATTTTCAGGGAAACATACAATTAAAAAAACAAAAACAAAAGCAACTATTTTGATATGGTTGAATCTTTCAGGAAAAGTCTTTCCTGAAGGAGATATATCTCCAAGAAATCAGACATATATTCATTTTACCTTACTATTTCCCATATAACCCTTCAGAATGACTACAGCTACTTTAGG
Organism: Myrmecophaga tridactyla; assembly: GCA_004026745.1. NCBI lineage: Eukaryota > Metazoa > Chordata > Mammalia > Pilosa > Myrmecophagidae > Myrmecophaga > Myrmecophaga tridactyla. Next base: position 102,834 of record PVIY010002038.1, read on the forward strand.
AGACATTTCAATATTCTTCAAGAAGTCAGAAGTGCTCTATTCTTTTTTTGCATCTAACACAAGAGAACAGAATTTAAATAAGCAAGTGAAGAATGTATATTGAAGTTAGAATTCACTATTGATTGAAACATCAGGAAACATGTTCATTAGACTTCTTTTAAAGCAAGGGTAGAAATACATGGAAAAGAAAAACCTCCTTACTCTGTTAGAGACTCTATACCCATCAAAGCTCCTTCTGCATCCTTTTACTCTTTAGTCAGGTCCAAATAGAACTTGATATGGTATGATATAAATAATATAATTATATTGTGCTCTTATTATTTTATATACCAATCTAAGTGTTTTGCTTTTAACTAGATTTGCAAACTGAGAAAGAGAGATGTTGATCATCTGATGGTTTCAGTTTTCAAAGAAGCTTAACAGGATGGTTGGCATCAAATATTTGTCCATGATAAACTCATGAAAACTGATCAAAAAATTGATGAGGAAGAAATATCAATTCATATAAACAATAACAATCATCTATTAAATAAAGCAATCATCGCCAAGGGCTTTGAGATTTAGGGCCGACTAGTTTCTTTTGTTGTTGTTGTTCCTGCCTAGAACTGGGCTTGACCCCAGCCCAGAGGGCTCAGGGGAAAGATCCTTGGTTGGATGTATTCAGTCCCTTTGTTGTTTCCAGAGATTTCTGAAGATTAGTGTTCATATTAGCACACAGAGTTTAGGAATCAGTAGTCTGACCAATTTTTAATATTTTACTGGTAAAACTCTATTAATTTTAATAATACAACAAAAGTACTTGCCTCATCTAAAACATCTTATAGTGGTAACTTTAAGATCAGACTATAATAATATAACCAAATCAGAAAGGTTTAAATAAATAGTCCATGAAACAATATACTTCAACTTTTTGAAAATGAAAGGAACCTAATAATTCAATGAATCAGTCAGCAGAGAGTTAAAAAATACTCCCAGAAAGTAAAAAACTTCTACTTTCCTAAGCGATACTGTTTATCATGACTCATTAGAAGCAGTGCCAGACAGGGCTGGTAGACAGTCTTATGACAAACTGAATTAACTTGAAAAAAGACATTCTGTAGTGTTTTCCTTTTTTTTAAAATCTATGTGCTAGGCAAACATTTTTCAAGGCTACATATCACTGAACACTTGCATTATCAATTTATCTAATGTATATTTTATAGGCAATTCCAAAAACAAATCATACATACATACAGAAGCCTTTCATACACAGAGAAGAGGATAATGCTACTGAAAAATTCTCATAACTACAAAATGGTCAGATTTTAAAACTATAAAAAGTACTGCAAAAACGTGAAACTAATATAAACATAAATAAAACAGATTTGAAACACTACTGGAAGTAAATTATTTAGAAAAAGATGAGTACTAAGACAATATATATAGAAAACTTATGAAAGGGATACAATGCTGAGTGATTCTACTCACATGCAATCATTTCTGACCAGTTGTCCATTTTGGCGAACAGCATTTTCACTCATAGAGCGCTCTCTTTTTAGTCTGCCAACTGCACGGACCTGTTAAGGCAAAAAGAGATGGAACGAAGTGGAAAATATTATCAGCAACCTAATGGCTGCTTAGTATGAAAAGAGCTTTATTCCAAGGTTACTTACAAAATTTACAAAGAACTTAGCCAAGAAATAGCTAAGAATTGCTGCCAGGCATGTGCACTACAGATAGACATGTTTAAAACTCCCAACTTACAATGCAGAGAAAAGTAGGAATGCTTATTTACTTCATAGAAAAAAGTTACTTTTGGTTTCTTTCTAAGTATTAAGCTTACTAGGTACAGCTAATATTTATTATTTATTATAGTTTATAATATACATTATTTATAAGAACAATTTACAGGAGTTTTTAAAGGTGCAAATACTATAGGAAACAGATAGGTTTGCATCACACATAAGTGTTCCTGGCTTCCATAGTTAAAACAAATTCAGATTTGGTTGGATTATCTGAAAACTGGGCAAAAGACCCCTGAGTTTTCCTAGCTTAAGGGTTGTGGCATTCCAGAAATGAGTAAAATTTATCTCCCAGGCTCTTCTTACAAAATGTAGCTTTGACCTCCTTCCATTAAGAGATAAGGACCTATGTTCCCTCCCCTTGAAATTGGCAGGCTGGTGACTGCTGCAGAAGTGATGCAATGTGACTTTGGAGATTAGGCAATAAATAATATAACTTCTGCCTTTTTTCTGTGAATCTGCTTGGAACAGTTGCACCATGTTGTGAGATAGCCCAAGCAGCTGCATGGAAAGGCCATGTGAAGGTGTGCCAGCCAACAATCCCACTTAAGGTCTCAGATGACAGCCACTATTGTGAGTGAGTAAACCTTAAGATGACTGCAACCCCAAGCTGAAAGTGACCCCAAGCCATTGAGACTTCCCAGCTTTGGCCTGAGATGCTGTAGAAAAGAAATAAGCTTGCCCCACTGGGCCCTCTACAGATTCCTGACCCTCAGAATCCAAGAGCAAAACAATTTCTTTGTTTTAAGCCACTAAGTTTAGGGTGGCTGTTACACAGCAATAGGTAACTAGGACAATGGTAATACTACCTTTTCTGCTTGGTTAGAAAATGTTTGTTCTTTATTAGAAATAGCCATGGCAACTTCATGGCTAAACAAAAAAATTCAAACTTTACTTTAAAGGGCATCTGGTTTATGACTCAAGCAAACCCTAAAAAGGACATAAAAGTTCAGATTTTTTAAAAATGTCAATCAATATTTATAAATGTTTTTAAAAGACTTGGGAGTAGATCAACATATTCAAAGCAGAATAAATTCTGTTTTATGCCATCAAAATTTAAAATCATACTATGCTGTACATAATTTCAGAGTATCGTAAGTGGATCACTTACCCATCTAAACAAAAGAAGATCTAACTGCTGAAAACACAAAAGGAGTCAACACATCAAGAACTCCTTAAGGTTAAATCAAAATCACTTTGAAACAATTTAATTATATAACACTTAACAGCTACACAATTAAGTACATTTTATTCAGTCAGCAACACTGGATTGGACTGTGAGACCTTCACTGATACTTGTGCCTTCCTACCTACTACGGAGTTGTGGATGTTTACCTACAGCAGAACAGATCTTCCATACAGCAAGGATATTATCAAGATGAATTTCCTACTCAATCAGAACCATTCCTGCTGCTATCGGGTGAGAACTAAGGTTAAGCAAGATAGGAAGTGATGGAGGATGACAACTAAATCTGTGACTTAAACATAGCCAGACAAGCTAGAGGATCCTAAGTCTGCTGCTATCTTCACTATTTCAAATCTGATTTTAAATATATCTTAGCAGGGGCATTAAGTTATTAAGCTTGATTATTACTACCATATTGGAGCGAAAAAGCAACCTAAGACAAAAGCATGTATTTGTATACCTTGTAATATGACCAACCAGTATACTGTAATACCAAAGAATTTATATACTGCCTGGGGTGATGGGAAACATGGTGATTTTTAAAATGGACTTTCACCCTTTAGTTCAAGGTGGTAATGGGTTGGTTTTTCAGTTCAAGATTCTTAAATGTCATCCAGTCTGCCTTGATTACCCATTTAAAACTTAATCACTCCCGAGGCTGAGAAATACAGTTTCCTAAATTCAAGCAACCTTCTGGATGTTGGGTTACAGGGTTTTCTGTGTCTAGTTATATGTATGTTGTTTACAATCTATTTTGTGGATTAAGAACTGACCTAAACTTCCCTTAATGTGCTTAATATTCCAAGTTACATTTGATTTTCTTAAGATTTTGGACATAAGAATGTCCTGTGGGCCTTTATTTACCTGTTCCTTCAACCTGTTCAAACCTATTTCTCCTTCAAGAATCTACCCAGGTGCCTTTCGTAGTATTTTTCCCCTAAACTCATTTCTGTTTTTAAATAAGTTTGTAGATCTGAATCTCTGTACTACCATGAGGTTTTTACTGGAGAAGAGAGAAAAGTAGAGTTAACAATGTGGGCATAACAATTAAGATGGATATCCACACTCTCCAAATGTGCTCACTGCCCCAAATTCAAAATAACACATTATAGGGACAACAGTTGAGACAGTGGCTGGGGTTTATGGGAAACAAACATGTTGCTAAGAAGGCTATGAGGTAGTGGCTATACTAAGAATGTGAGTATATGTCTCTGAATCTTCCAAGAATGAATATGTATTCATATCAACAAGCTGTTCTCTATTTTCCCTCTTTCCTCCCTTTTGCTCTACTCTGATGATCATAGCCCTAGCTCCTCTTTCCACAGATGAGGGAGCAGAGAGGAGAGCTAGACATATCATAACCAAATCGTGATCAGACCGATATCAGCAGCTTCCTGATTTCTGAGCTACTGCAGCCCTTCTGCATTTGTTTTAGGATATGCCATAGGTCTGGGTCACTCATTACATTTCAGGTCATCTTTCACTTCCATCCTCAGGGTTGTCATGTCAATTAAATAAGAGAAATCATAGAGACAACCTTCCTTTGCTCCCTTACTGTGGAATACTAGGTCTGGAGCCTTACAGTAGACATCCATGGTGTTTGTGTCATCCTTCATAGCTTCTGGGGCAGCTGCTTTCTAGCATAATTGTTGATGAGTTTGACTCTAGCTAGATGCATTTCTCATAGTCCTTGAGCTCTAGATCTATAATCTTTACATGACTGTGGTACAGCATGGCATCCCATGGATGCCATTCAACAGCTCTTGTATGAAGCTGTATGCCTGGAGATAATTTCCTTTCTGAAGACATTCATTTCCTTCATTTATCTCTTCCAAAAGCAGGTTAAGGCTTACATAAGCTAACTAATTTTGTTCCTTCCAGATCACCTGTGACTGTTGTTGTTCTTGGGTACATTTGGGGTTCTGTGCTTTTCCAAAGACTTATTGTAGAAATGGATGGCATTTTCATACTTCTTTGAAACAGGCATTGCCAATCTTCTCTTCCCACTTCAATGGTCTTCTCACAAAGTTCTCAGCATTTATTGTAGTTGATCTTTTCAAAGTGTACTGCTGCTTGATTGATAGTGTATGGTGGTGGCGTACAAATCTCTGGCTCAGTAATAATGCCTCAAGGCTGTGTCAAGTTTTTCTTCTTATAGACATCATTTCCCAGCTCTTTTCAGTTCCTTCTTCTTGTTTGAAACTGCTTCCTCCACTGGCTCCAAAAAGGACTCTTTTTTAAGACAAGGCAGTGGTGTCAATATCAGTCTCTTTCCCCTTATCCACACTGCTTGATCTACTCTAAGAACAATGAGAGTTGTTGGAATGTGGGTATTTTGCAGTATCTTGCACAGATTAGATGACTTATTCACATCTGCTTTATCCGTTTGCTATAGGCAAAACGACCAAGCAAGAGTCTTGACCTAGAGCTGCTTTCCAAATTTTGGGAGAGATTAGGCATATCAAAAAGTTCGTGAATCTCCTCTCTACCAGCCAAGCCTCCAGATTTTATAAATCCTCTTTGAGTTAGAAGATTATTTACTTCATACTTCAGGTCCACCTCATACGTTCATTTGGATTCTTCAAGCCAGTTTAAGAACTTAACTACTATTGCTTTCTGCAAATTTACCCCTTGATTTAGTCAAGCTTTCAGACAACCCGTTTTAAGGTCTTTTAAGCTTCCTTCTTGTAGTCTCTTTTCTTGGTATAGGACAGTGGTTCTCAAGTAGGGGTGATTTTTCTCTCCAGGAGACATCTGGTAATGTCTGGAGACATTTTTTTTAAACTGTGGTAAATACACATAACAAATAATTCACCATTTAACTATTTTAAAGTATACAATTCAGTGGCATTTAGTACATTTTACAATGTTTTGCAACTACCACTACTATCTAGTTTCAGAACATTTCTATCACCCCAAAGGAAACTCCATATACCCATTAAGCAGTTACTCCCAATTTCCCTCTCCCCCAGCCCCTGGTAACCACTGACTACCGTCTCTATGGATTTATCTATTCTTGATATTTCCTATAAATGGAATCATATTACATTTGGTTGGCTGCTCTTATTTATCATAATGTCTTCAAGGTTCACCCACATTGTAGCATGTATCAGTATTTCATTCTTTTTTATGGTTCAATCATATTTCATCGTGTAGATATACTGCAATTTTCTTATCCATTCATCAGTTGATGGGTGGATTGCTTCTGCCTTTTGGCTACTGGAGACATTTTTGCTCCTCACATCTTGGGGAATGCTACTGGCATCTTGCAGATAAGGATCAAGAATGATTTCAACCTTTTACAGTACATAAGGACTGCCCCTTGCAACAAAGAATTATTGGGTCTCAAATGTCAACTGTGCTGAAGTTGAGAAACCCTGGCAGAGGCTGCTGAATGAAGGCTGTGGAGTACGTAGCTTTGGAGATCTCACTTCATTGATTGTGAGTAGCAGCTGAATGAATCTATGTAATTAGCACTTGAGGCCTTATTCTGTCCTTCTCTTTCAGTACACGTTCTAGAAACTGTTGGAACCCTGGCTGCCTTCCCTTCCTTCTGCTCATAGATCAACCTCCTCTTGAGGGTTCCTTGACAATTCTAAATACTTAAAGTGGAGACCATTATTGCTTTCCTTCCACTGAGTAGCTGGTAGTACTCTTCTCAGCAATTTCTTCCTGCATCTCAGGATTCATTCCTGCCATAGGATTTCAACTCTTTCATAACAATATTTACACATATTGCGCTTTTAACATGAACTAGAATATGTGCTAAACATTTTACATGTATTATAACATTTAATTCTCACAAATATCTTATGTAGTTGGTATCATCTTTATTTTAGCATTGAGCCTTAAAAAGGTTAAAAAATTTGCCCGAAGTTATGTGATTAGTAAGTGGCAAAGTAGACCTTCAAAATTAATTCTAATTCTTGGCCTACATCTTTCACTCCAGTGCTATACACTTTGGGCATTTATCACACTTGATTAAATATCACATGACCCTAAATAGGCTTAACACCTGAGTTTATTGAGGGTAATTCTGTTAAACTTTTTTCTTCACTTGGTCTTAATCACTTAGGAAAAGTGTTTGGGTTAATGTCAATCATTTTTTTGTAACAGAAAGGCAAAAGCATCGAAAATTGCTAGGGGGAACAGAAAGATTAAAAGAAAAACAAACCAAGAATAGTAAAGGAAGCATCTTCTTCTTGACAGAATCCTTGCTCCAAGACAAAATTATCCATGGCTATAATTTGTATGGGGAACTTTAGTGAGCTGGGAAGTTGGGCCTTTAATTGGGAACATGTTGTATTATGCTTTGTGTAATCATCTTCAAAATTTTCATTATTCTTTGCTATTAAAAAACTTTAAATCCTCTGTGACTGTTGGTGTCTTTCTCTCATTCATACCATTACTCTGCTATGACTAAGGAGCAAACTTTTTGAAAGCATGAATATGTCTCATTCATTCTCGTACCAGACAGCATCTTATAGATAAAAGGTGAATAAAATGTCTGTTAAATACAATTCTGCAAGTGTCTTGTGACTTTTCACCTTGCAAACATAATTTAGCTCTCTTCACTAAGCAAATATCTAAAATGTCCAAACTGACACCTATGAGGACATTACCTCAGTTATCTCAGCAGAAACTTACAACCTAAGAAAAGCCTCTGCTCTTAGGTTATATGGGTACCTTCCTCTTTTGGAGAAGAGTATATGAAGAATGTAACCAGATGATGGGAGTACTATTATCAATAAAAACATGTTTGTATACTGTCTTATAATAGATTCATGACAACATGAAGACACATTAGAAGTTCAGAAGCTATAATGAAAAAGTTGCAATCACAGCTCATTAGAGAAGCAGCTTCACAAGACTGGCTCTGAACCAAAGGCAGAGACAAGACTAGAACTCTGTTACTGACTTTTATTAGTACATACTGCTATATTTAGGTCAACAGGGATACTAATATTATACAGTACATTAGTTAACTTACTAGTAAGTTTTCAGCAACTAAGGAGAAAGGACAGTGTTAAGGAAAAAGAGCTACCTTTGCCCAGATTGCCAGACTGCTTTTATAACAGATACATTAATTTTCTCTTATTGCTAAAACTCCCAACTTTTCTTCACTCCTAGCTATAAAAGTTCTTCCTCCAAGACTACCCAAATGTTAACAATGCTTTCCACAAAATCCTACTTTTCCTGAAACATAATATTTAAACTAAAACAAAAAACAATAGCATAATACCTTATTTGAGGTATGTATAAATCAGAATTTACAGTAAACTAATGTTCCATATGCAAGGTTTTCATTACTAATGATATGATTTATGGCTTCTTAACAACTCCTTAACCTTCCCTTTGTGAAAACCTGAATCTGAAATTCAGCTGAGGCTAAACTCTACTTACTTCTTCAGTTTGAGGGGTTGGAGGACGTCTTTCTAAATCCAGAAAATCTAGTGGTCTTTCACTTAGTGTAAGTACACGAGGAGGTGTTTTTAACGCCAGAGGTTTAAAGGGAGTTGACTGAATAAGGTCAAGATCTGCGGGTCTTGAAAATGGAACGTCTTCATTATTTCCTGGGAGTAAAAAAAAAAAACAAAAAAGAAAAGGGAGGGGATTAATTTAAAAAGACAGAAGTTTTATTAAAATGTATTATCTTTACTCACTTTTATACTATAACCTACTCGATAACAGCAGTTTAAAACTAAGCTTTCATCATAATTGACATTTCAGTAATATTTATCATTGTGATGCTGAAATGATGAAAATAAACCATGGCAAAAAATTGACATCCCCCAAAATATAAAGAACTCTTACAACATAGTAAGAAAACATCCCAATATTAAAAATCAGCAATAGATTTGAATATATGCTTCACAAAGAAGACATGAAAATAGCCAAAACACATACAAGCAAGATATTAAAAATGAATCATTAGAGAAAGAGAAATTAAAAATTATAATGACATGCATTACATACCCATCTGACTGTGGAGCACACAGAACTCTGAAACACCACTGATGGGAATGCAATATGGTACACTTTCCTTGGAAAATAGCTTGGCAGCTTCTTATAAAGTCAGGGACAACTTATAATACATGTAATATATACAGCAATTGCACTCCTAGATATGAACACATACCCTCACAAAGACCAGTCATGAAATTCACAGCGGCTTTATTACAACCCACCCCAAATAGGAAACAACCTATTTGTCCATCAGTAGGAATAAGTGATATATACAACAACATGGAAGAATCTCAAAAGGAAAAGAAATCTGACACAGAAGAGCACATACTGTAGAAAACTCTAGGAAAGACAAATCTAGTCTCTGGTTTTAGAAAGGAGATTTTATTTGTCTGGAATTGGGAGAGGGGAATGAGGGGAATGAATGATAAGGGGCACACGGGAACCATTTGGGGTAATGGAAATGTTCTATTATCTGGACTGCGGCAGTGGTCACACAGGGTATGTATTTGTCAAAACTCATCAAGCTAAGTGCGTGCATTTTATATGCATAAATTATACCTCAATAATTTGTTGCATTGTCAAATATATTGTTTGAAATTTCAGCCTACAGAAATGAATAGAAATTTTGAAAATGTAAAGCTGCATTTTCCAAATCCTTTTCTAAATATGATGAGAAATACAAAAAACAAAATTTTTCATTGTAATATATAAAACAAAGATTTAACTTATCAGGCAACATTCAACTGTAAAACAAATGTAAAATACCTGCTACAACAATCCTCTCTGGAACTTGCATTATTACACTAGCATTTGGAACTCCGTCTTGGAATCCTTGCTCCATGTCAGCATTTGGTGGTGCTACCTTTAATTTTTCTGGGACCCTCATTCGCTGACTAATACCTTCGGTGTATTCCATTTCATACTGAATTCGACTAATTTCCGCCATCTCAGCAGCAGTGGGGGAAGGAAATGCTGCCCCACTCACCCTGTGGGTAAAAAATTTAAAGACAAGGATGACTGAGTGTTAAAACATCAATCTCCTCTTTGTAATGGAGACTGAAACAATACCTTATAGAAAGAGCAAAAAGACACCTTTTATTTGCAAGTATTGAATGTATACAACAGAAAAATAAAAGAATGAAGAAAATGTGTTTCTTAACATAACGTCTTCTTAATTAGTTGAAGTTTTACCTTGAGGATACTGCTTGGGAGCAAATTTTAATTATCACACAAATGCATACACCTCTCTGCAAAAATAGACATGCATGCTGCTTGTAACTCAAAAATGTCTGAAATAAAAGTTTAAAAAAATTAAAATTTCCTAAGCTAGTAAAGCTATTAGGACTTTATAAAAATGAAGTTAGAACTTGTCCTCATGTATGAAAAAATAAAACTTTTTAATGATGAAAATCAGACTCACAAGGTAAATGAGGTTAATTCTAAATTTACTAAAAAAGATGCAACTCCCTGAAAATCACAAAATAGAAATGCCAACTTCTCTTACTGAATGTAAAATAATTGAGATACAATAAATAATAACCATAGAATCTGTATTAATAAAACCTTAATGTATGCATTCCTTTTTTGAGGGGTTGAAGTTTTACATTAACTTGTATGGAATATTATACTTACGTTTATGTTTTTTTTAAAAAGCATGCATGCCTTTGAGGGGAGAAAGAATACAAATGCTTTGAGTAACCTTCTAAATGAAAGAAAGATCCATGCTCCCTGGAGAACGCAGTAGAAAGAATGCTGGTAAAAGTATACAAGAGCGTGGTTAGCCCACAATCTCTCAAACCTATAACACCAGTTCAGCTGAATAAAATTCCACTGACCTTCCTAGTGGTGTGTCACTGCTTGTTCTTTTACTCATTTTTATAACAGTAAATACATGTCTACAATAGCTATTAAAATACTGCTACCCTGTAGTTCAGTTTACGTTACACAACAATTCCCCTACAGATCTGAACTTTTTTTGGAGGTGTACATAACAACACGGACACTGCTTTTCCAGCTGTAAAAAAGAAAGAATAAAAATCAGTTTTTCAACATTTCAGTTCATAAGAAAACCATGAGTAAGTGTCTACTTAAAATTATTTTTGGACTTGAATATAGCTTGGTCTTGGTCTGAGAAACTTACGTTCAAATTTTTCTTTTACAGAGTTATTCTTCACCTCAAAAATCATAAAGATGGTTTTAAGAATAGTCACGTTAGGAAAAACAACATGTTTCCATAAAATCCTCCACTTGTCATATTTTGAAGGGGGAAAAATAAACTTTTTTTTAGACTAAAGGAATCATGAAGACAATACATGTATTTGAGGTAGCCTAAAAATTAGATGTGGAAGACATGGTTCTTTAAGTAGTAAATAATTTGAAAAACCAAATTACATTACAGTTCTGGCAAAATAAATGGCAAAAGCCAATGTTATAAAACTTTCTTTTAAAGACATTATAAGTCATAGCTGGGACATTTCTTAAACTTCATGTAAAAGATGCATTCATTACATCCCTTAAACATTGAAATGCTTAGGGTTTTTAGAGATAATTTAGGGTGCTAAGCCCTAAAAGTGGTTGATTATAACTGCTAACTTGCTTCTTGTATTCTTTACCAAAATGTCTGAATTTTAAGGATTTGGCATGCGGATGGTTTAATAAAACAGAGCCAAGGGAGAAAATTTCTACTCACAAATGTGTACAACTACTGCTTGCTATTTGGCATTATCTGCTTCCGTGCTTCATATTAAATCCTTTAACTTGCGTCAACGTGTATGTGATGGATTTAGAGCCACTTTTGTCCCTAGGGGAGAAAAACAGGTGCTAACTGAGTAACTACTTGCTACGAATATTGGGGATTCATTTTTGGAAAATCTCTGAAGAATGAAAGTCAGCAAAGATGGTATGAACTTACATTAAGAAACAAAATAAAGAAAAAAAATTACCAACCTTACCCCAATTTTGGTGCCAAAGCAGGGGCCCTTGCTATTTATGAGCTAAGGCAAAATAAAATAAAGACAAATAACTGTCATTGTTTCTAAATTGCATTTAGAAAAATGTGGCAGATGAGAAAATGTTTAAATTAATCAACTACTTAGGTATACATATGAGTATATACACATTTACATATATATGTATATATTAGGAGGAACAAATATATAATTTGTTAAATTTTCATTCACTTAAAATGTATTTAATTTGAACCCAAAATACATAACATGGTACAAAAAAAAAATCGAGAAAATGAAGTGTCCCATTCAATCTTATCCTACAACTACCTAGTTCCCTTCCTCATAAGCAATCTCTAATACCAATTTTTTGTGCATCATTCTAGATGGCATACTTCTAGTATACTTGTGTGTATGTGCAACAAAGTAAAAGCTTATATTCAGAAATGACATTGAAAAAAGACATCTCAAGAGGACCAGATATTATAAATTGAAGTTTTATAATAACAAATAAGGGACGCAAGTATCTAGAACCACATGATACTGAAATGTGCTATTTTTCACATTCTATTCACTGGAATTCAGTCTTTTTTCCACTAGTCCATCTCCTGGGTCTCAACATTTCATTCCACAGCAACATATTTTCTTATCTCTGAGTTCATAAAGCATCAGGGACTCAGAAAATAGAGGTGGACACTGAAAAGAGAACTCCTGGAAAAAGCCACATTCTTCCATAGTCAATTGAGCTACTGAAATTCAAAAAATAAATGGAATTTTTCTACTACAATTTAACAATGTCCTGTCCCAATTACTGGTTATCATGGAAAAGGGAGGAGAATCTTAATTTTTCTCTACGCATGGCATTTTTGGTAATATGTTTTGACAACAAATAAACTTCTCATATGGGATTAAGTTATTAATTCCAGAGTTTAGGTCACTTAGAATCCATGGAGCAATGAGCACTTGATTCTCTGTTAAATTAACAAGAGCCTAAATCCCTCTCACAATCATGGATGATCAGTTTTCTATACTTTCTAAGCCCAATGTTTTCCAAATGTCAGTAACTTACCAACTTCGTGTTTTTCTCCATGTGCACCTAGCAATCTACTTTTAATCCTTCCTTTAACTCAATTTTAAAGACTCTTGATTAAATGCATTTTAAAAGGAAATTTTACATAACTACCTTAAATCAGGGAGTTGATGTTCACACATAAATACACGCAACAATAAAATAGCTATTAAAACCAAAATTCTCACCCATACCATCTAAATTCAGTGACATAGCACTAGTGTAAAGCATACCAATTTTGGGACACAATGATTCCAGCCCAACTCTTTCATCTTCTATATTAGAGCATTGGAGCCCAAAGAGAAATCTAGGAAGTTAAAGAATCAAACTCGCGGTGATTGCAAAAATTTATGTAACTCTCCAATTACCAAAAAAACCTCCTATTCTTTATAATGTATTGTGTGGACCAAGTTCTAGGTTTTTACTTCAGTTCTCTTTCCCAGAAACTATACTTAAAGAAAGGATGTATTAGAAAACCAGGTGGGTGATAACACAGCTAATATTAGCATTTAAGAAAACTCACTGAAAATTTTGAAAAATATATATTAACTATATATATATATATACTACACACACACCTTAACAACGAATTTTAAAATAAGGTTTTAAAATGGGTTTCAACACCAAGACGCAGAAGCACAACAGCCAAACTTTGATATCCTCAAATGAGGCAGCCAAGTAAGACAGACAGGATTAAGAAACAATTTTCTTTTGGAAAGAACAGCAAAGTCAATTCCCAAGCTTTCTGCACGAAAAAGATAAGTCCCTCAAACAATTTAATCACATGGGAAAGGGTACTAAGCATTGCTAAATTGTTCTCATTCTTTGCAATGCCATTTTCCCCAAGGGGTTTTCCTTCGGGATTTCTTTTGCCAAGAGATTTGACACAGAAACGAAGGCTTTTCATCCTGGGAGAGAAAACACTTAAGATTATTCAATGAAAGCCTCTCAGTGAGTGAGAGCTCTGCAAGCAAGTAGTTCTGTATTTGGGCGCAAGGGGCCAAAAGCTTTTTTTAAATCCTCGTTAATTAAAAGTCTTCACTGAATATGAAGGGTTCTCCCATCTAGAACCCTCCTTGCTCTAACGCTATGGGACGCAGCCAGGGTGGGTCCCCCCCCCACACACAGAAGGGGGTCTCATCCTGCAGACGAGGGTCATAGGCTTGACGAAAGGGGAACCCGAGCTCCTCCAGTTTCCTTGGTTCTGGTAGGAAATTCGAGGAGCAACTCCCTGCGTTGACACTTGCGAGCGAGATGCTCGCAGACAGGCAAAGGGCCTCCCCGGTGGCCCGCAGATGCCGCAACCCGGGCCTCCAACAAGGTCTCTATTTCCCAACACGCATTTTCCACAAGTAAAAACAAAACAAAACAAAAATCGATTCTTTAAAGACGGCAGCGTCCGGTTCAAGGTTATACTGAAAGGGGTGAGGGCAGGGGAAGAATGAGGACGTCCACGGGACTCTCCTGCTCTTTCCCAACCGCGAACTACTTTCTGGTCACGAACGTCTAAATGGATGCACCAATGAGGCACCCAACTAGAAAGGGCGAAACGTTCAGTCCAAAACGTTCGCAGGTGAGTGCGCTGCTCTTCTTCGCATTCCTCGGGGTCTGATGGGCATCAAGGCCCTGAGGAGGAGGAAAGGCCGGGGATGTAGGCGGGAGGCCTGAGGCACCGGATGGACTCCGGCCAGGGCGACACTAGCGCTAGTAGGCCCGGCGCCCAGGCCCCGGGAGGGGAAGGTGTCAGCACTCACCCCTGGGCCCGCTGGAGGGTCCCCGGCAAGGGCCGCCGCCCGCCAGCTCCCGAGGCGTTCGGGTGGGCGCTCGCAGAGGCCGTTGACCGAGCGCACAAAGGCGCCCGGGCAAAGCACCGGCCCGAGCGGCCCGGAGCGGGCCGGGAGAGACGCGAGAACAGCCCAGGCTGGCCCCTTCTAGGAGCCGTAGAGGAGACAGGTCGGTAGTCATGTGACACAGGGAAGGGCGGACGTGAGGCTCACGCACGGGAGCATGGGCGGTGTGTCGGCGCTCAGGAGACATCTTTGTCATGGGCAAACGAGTCAGCCGCGCTTAACGCTTGTGCGGTTCTCAAGTTTGGTTCAGGTTTGGACTTTAGAGTTCGAGACCTTTAAGAACATCGTGTTTACAAGAGAGACCTTCGGTATCCTATTAAAGTAACTGTTTTTCGGGACCATCCGCATTAGAATCTGCATATTTAACCAGTTCCACGAATGACTTGAGGATTGTGGTTTTGATTTCTCTTCATCCCTCCAATTGTCAGGCATTGTTTTTCGTAAAAGGACGCCTGCTGTGACTTACTCCAGTTCTTCAAGGTGAGACTCCCCCCACCCCCACCCCCATCCCCCCGAGATCCTTGCAGCCTTGTTTAGCTTTCGGAAAGCTCTCTAGAGAGCTACCTAAGTCTCCCCTCCCGGAGCCCTGCGTGTAGTGCTGGAAAATCAGCAGCGTGCCAACCACCTTCGAGAAGGGCTGAAACCAAATCAAGGAATCCCTCGGATGCCTGGACTTTAACAACCTAATAAAGATGTACACATGAGTGATGTACCCCTCTAGAATCAATAAATATTCTAGAAATGTTGCCGTTCTTCAAAATATTTTGAGAAGCCGTCTGAATATCGTGTTCTTAGGCCCGTTGTTCATAGTGGCAGATCCTCCTCCTTTCTGAATAGATTGATTTTATGAATAATCAGTCATTCAAAATCAACCGTCTGGAAGGCAGAGAGAAGATCAACCGGGGTAAGCCATCTGTGATCAAAATCTTTAGAAATGATGGTCTTGATGTTTCCACCAACCCATCCACTTTTAACTTGCAATTTGGTATTTATGTATTTTTTATTTTTTATTATAGTTAGAGAAATGTTTGCAATTATGTTTTCACTCCTACACCTCCAAAGAAAAACGTTTTAAAATTACTTTCAAATGAAGATTGTGATCCAGTTATCAAATCCTTTCCCTTAATCCTGAGCATCCTCGTATCTTCCTGTATCACTGATTCCATGAATGAGAGTTGAATTGAAAGCAACTGACTTGCACATAATAGTCTCATAATGAATGAAAGAATGAAAAACACTTTCTCTCACTTACCTGAAAACCTTTTCTGATATAGCTTTATGTTGACTTGTTTCTCCTCAGTCATTAAATATGTTTAATGATTTAATCCATCCTTGGCTGTCCTTGCAATCACAGCTGCTTTAAGTGGGAAAAAACTGATACATAAATCTAAATAAATTAACAGCCATTTAGTCCCATCCTGTTGCTCTAGTTCTGGCCATTTCTACCCAAGGTTCCTGTTGAAGCTTTGACCTCAACAGGGTTTCAAACTCAATTTCTTTTCCTTCTTCCCAATTCAGATTTCATCTCTCTCTTTTTTTTTAATTAATGGCAAGAACATGTTTCATGGTTACCCAGATTCAAGATATTGAAGTCATCTTTCACTATCTCCCAAGTCACTAATCCTTTAGATTCTTCATCTCAATGCTGGCTCTCCACTTTCTCTGCCCTTTCTGTTCTCATTGCTGGGTCATCTCCCTATCATCTGGGCTGTTGCCCTTTTAAATGGCCTTCTGTCTTCACTCTTTTTCTTTCTTTGGTTCATCCTAGACATTGCATCAATAAAATACCAATTTTTATAAATTATAACATCATGAAGCCCCAAGTTTAAAAGAATTGTTATCTACAAATCCCAAAGTCAATATCAGCAATCCAATAACCTTTAAAATGTCAGAAACTATGAAATAGCCTGGCGAAGGCAGTATTGTAAATACTGGATCATCCAAGTTACAATGATTCTACTTACTGACCAATGAGTACAAGTTTTAGTGTTCTAAATCCTACTCAATATAGTTCTAACCTCTTACTTTATCACTTTATTGACTATTGTGCATGTGGGTATGAATATATATACATGAAATCTGTATGCAGACATTGAATGTACTTTGGACCATTAATTGTCCACTGAGATTGCTTTGTGCTTTCCTAATAACTTACCCTTGTCCATGCTGTTCCTGCCACCAGGACTGCCACCCTACTGCTGACCATCCTCTGCTGTTTAAATTCCTACCTGCCCTTAAAGGACCACCTAATATGTACCTTCTTATGAGTTATTTCCTGAGGCCTACAACTTTTGAGCCCCTATCTGCAATCTCTACAGCGCCTTAACGTTTTGTCCAATATTATAATTATCTATGTATTTGTCTTACTTTCTCCATCCAGATTGTAAGTTCCTTGTTTGAGACCAAGATCTCTATCCCACTCATTCAGTAATTTGCTGCGGTGCCAAACATAGTGAGCATTTTGTAGCTTATGGATATAAAGTAATGAGGCTTATTTCCTTGTTTGGCTGATAAATTGGAGTTATAAATAATCCCAGAGCATTAGTTCTAAGAAAGTTTTGAACAACAGCATTTTCAGAATAATCATAGACTCTACAAAGTTCTAGGAAGGATCATATTTATCTGGATATTTGTATTGGCCTGATTATTAAAAAGCAGTTAATATTTCCTGTGTGTTTGCTTGTCTCTTAGTTTCCAATGGGCAGGGCTAGGAATAGGGTGAGGGGGAACTTGAGTTAGGTACAAGGGAAAATTTTTAGAGATACTTTTAGTGACCTGCAAGTGCCGTGCCAATAGGTTGCTAAGTATCCATTTAGAACCTATCAACATTTTTCTTTTCCAAACAGCCTTATAAGTAGAGAGAGAATGGGTTTGAGACAGTATGTTTGTTCTTCTATTTGCCAGAAGTAATATGTTCATTAAAATGGATTCGTACATATTAAACTCAAATTGTTTTCAAATGAGATATTTGGGCCCAATTACGGAAATGTTCCTTAATATTTAGTTGAACAACAATTTTTTCTTTTATTTTTTGTTTGAAAAGTTGTAGGTTTTCAGGAATATCATGCATAAAATATATAAAATACAGAGTTCCCATAAACCACCCTATTATTAACACCTTGCATTAGTTGGTACATTTGTTATAATTCATGAAAGAACATTTTTATGATTGTACTATTAACTGTGAACTAGAGTTCATTGTGTTGTACAATCCTATGTTTTTTCTTTTAATTTTTATTCTAGTAACATATATAACCTGAAATTTTCCCTTTTAATCACATTTCCGTATATAACTCAGTGCTATTAATTACAGTCACAATATTGTGCTACCGCCACCACCATCCATTACCAAAACTTTACAATTAACCCAAATAGAAATTCTGTACAATTTAAGCATTAACTCCCCATTTGCTGCCTCCACCCTAGCCCCTGGTAACCTATACTCTAGATTCTAACTCTAAGAATTTGCTTTTTATAATGAGTTCATATCAGTGAGAGCATCCAATATTTGACCTTTTATGTCTGGCTTATTTCACTCAAGGTTCATCCATGTTGTCACATGAATCAGAACTTCATTCCTTTTTAATGCTGAATAATGTTCCATTTTCTTTAGATACCACATTTTGTTTATCCATTCATTGGTTGGCGGACACTTGGGTTGCTTCCTTCTTTTGGCAGTTGTGAATAATGCCACTATCAACATTGATATGCAAATATCTTGTCAAGTCCCTGCTTTCAATTCCTTTGGATATATACCTAGTATCAGGATTGCCACATCATATGATAACTCTATACTTAATTTATTGAGGAACTGCCAAACTGTCTTCCACAGCGACTGTACCATTTGCAGTGAATGAATGTTCCTGTTTCTCTGCATCCTCTTGAACACTTGCAATTTTTTTTAATAGTAGCCTTTCTAATGGGTGTGAAATGAAATCTTTTTGTGGTTTTGATTTGCATTTCCCTAATAGCTAATGATATTAAGCTTCTTTTCATGTGCTTTTTAGTCATTAGTATATTCTCTTTGGAGAAATGTCTATTCAAATATTTTGCCTATTTTTTAACTGGGTTATTTGTCTTTTTTTTTGTTGAGTTGTAGGATTTCTTTATATATTCTGGATAGTAAACATTATCGGATATGTGGTTTCCAAATATATTCTTCCATTGAATGGGTTATCTTTTCACTTTTATGATGAAGTCTTCCAATGTGCAAGCATTTTTAATTTTAGCGAGGTCCCATTTATCCGTTTTTCCTTTATTTGTTTGTGCTTTAGATGTAGTCTAAGAAACCAAGATCCTAACATAAGATACTGAAGATAGTTTCCTACATAATCTTTTAGGAGTCCTGGCTCTCATATTTAGGTTTTGGATCCATCTAGTTTGAGTTAATTTTTGTATATGGTATGAGATTCCTTATGGATGTCCAGTTCTCCCAGTACCATTTGTTGAAGAGACTATTCTTTCCCAATTGAGTGGACTTGGTAGCCTTGTCAAAAATCAGTTGAGGGCAGCCACAGTGGTGCAGTGGCAGAGTTCTTGCCTGCCATTCTGGAGACCCAGGTTCATTTCCTGGTGCCTGCGCATGTAAATCACAAAACAAGACAAAAATCAGTTGAACCGGTGGTTCAATGGTAGAATGCTTGCCTTCCATGCAGGAGACCTGGGATCCATTCCCAGACTGTGTCCCCTTCTTCCCTTCCCTGCCCCCCCCCACCAAATCAATTGACCATACATGTGGGGGTCTATTTTTGAGCTCTCAGTTCTATTCCATTGGTCTGTATCTGTATCCTTGTGCTAGTAGCATGCTGTTTTGACTAATGTAGCTTGTAATAAGTTTTAAAGTCAGGAATTCTGAGTCCTCCAACTTCATTCTTCTTTTTCAAGATGTTTTGGCTATTCAGAGCCCCTGTGCTGGCTTGAAAGGATTTATGTACCCTAGAAAAGCCATCTTATAATCCCAACCAATCTTGTGGGAGCAACCATTTCTTCTAATCCCTATTCAGTACTACAGGTTGGATTGGGTTGTGTCCACAGAGTTGTGACTCACCCAATTGTGGGTATTAACTTTTGAATAGAGGGAGATGTGACTCCATCCATTCTAGGTGGGACTTGATTACCTTACTGGAATCCTTTAAAAGAAGAAGTGTTTTGGAGAAACCTTGAGAACAATGGGAGAGCAACACAGCAGAGTCATGAAAATGATGAGAGAACCACAGAGTCCTCTAGCCAGTGACCTTTGGGGATGAACAAGGAGAATGCCTCTGGGGAGCTTCATGCAGCAAGAGGCCTGCAGAGGAAGCTGGTAGATGTCGCCATGTGTTCCATGTGCCTTCCCAGTTGAGAGAGAAACCCTGAACGTCATCAGCCTTCTTGAACCAAAGATTTTTCCTTGGATGCCTTAGATTGGACATTTCTGTATCCTTGCTCTAATCAGGACATTTTCGCAGCCTTAGAACTGTAAACAAATAGTATCAGTACATGTTATTTAAAAAACAGATACAAAAATGACAAATGTTCACCCTCACTGATAAGGAACAAGTTGTAAATAAACAATGAGGTATTCAAAGATGTAAATGAATGACAATATCCAGTGTTGGTAAGGATATGGAGGGAATGGGTATTTCCATTACATTGTTGATGCAGCTGGATATTCTAATAACCTCTCTGGAATTTTGTTTTTTTTAATATATATATGAAAAGCCTGAGATTCTGTGACTCCTTTGATTTCAGAGTTTTCCTTCCAGGAATTTATCCTCTGGAAATAATTGGGCAAATATGAAATGAAATATGTACAAGATATTCATAGTAAAACTAAGTTGTGTCCATCAGTTGGGGATTCATTGACTTACGCAGTTTTAACAGTTAACTTGGCTACTGGTAAAGGTAGATTGTAGTAATTTTTCTATTCTTCATATCTTCCTCTATTGTCTGTTGTTTTTTCTTGTGAATCTTATTTTTAGAATCCAAAAACTAAATAAATTTATTTCCATTTTGAAAAAATAAGACTGGATACAATTATTTCAATTTTATTCTTAGACACTAGAATAACAAATAATATTTTAACTATCAATACAAAAGTATTAGCACATTACAATATTGTGGTTTTGTCAGGAAATAATAACAAAAAATGTTCAATATATTTTCATTGTATTTCATTTGTTTATAGAGTAAATATTAAGTTTAGTGGCAGTAAGTTTTATTTGATGCATAGTAAAATCTTTGAAAATTAAGTTAGCAAAATTCAAACATAAGCATTGTGCTAATACTTTCTTATAAATAAGTTACTAAATAATGTTTATCTTGCAAAAAGAAAGACCTCTGAGATCTGTTATTTTAGCACACTGTGAAATTCTGAAGTTCAAGCCCCAAATTTAAAAAGAAGTAAGCTATTTAATTTTTTTTAATATTAGCGAATTCTTTAAAGAATCAGAGTAGAAATGATGCATTTCTTAGTTTAAGTTTAAAAATGCCTCAACAACATCACATGAGTTGTGATGAATGCCAGCCACTGTCACAGTTTTTGCTGTCTTCTGGGGTCACATTTTCACTTGCACAGTAGCTTAGACTGAAGCAATAGCCTGAATTTAAATATCAGCACCACAAACTCCACCTGAGTGGATCATTGTCTTCAGAACTTTGTCTCATGATGCCTGGCCTCTGACACTCATCAAATACTGCTGTCATCAAGTATATGTGGTTTTTAGTACTTTGAAGATCTCTTTCTTAGCACTATTCAGACTTTGGCTTCTGTGAAGCCTAAAAGAAGCTAGAAGTCCTGGGCCATTCCTGGGCATAGATCTTATTTTTAAGCCTTTAATCGGGTCTGTAAATTATGATGAAATGTAAGATCTGTGGCAAAGGAAGAATGAAATAAAAGCAACTCAGATACATAGAAATCTTAAGAGAAACAACAGGTTACCTTCTCTGGGCTATAAGATCAGAAACAAATCTCTTTTTTTCTTAGTATCTGTATCATTTAGCACAGTGTCTGGAACATGGCGTGGTGCTGAGTAAAATGTTAGATTGAATCAAGTAACCTTGGGAATGTATCAACACACTGAGAAGCAAGTTTTAAGATACACATCTGTGAAGTTATACAATTTGTACATTTAGAATTTTACACAGTGAACTCTTTCATTATAGTCTGTAAGTTTCACAAAGGAGAATTTAGAGAATTAACAAGAGAATAAATCTGTAAATGCTCAGGGTAACTGGAATATTTAGAACAAAGAGAAAATATTCTGAGCCTCAAATCAAATGCTTTAAATTCTTTCATGGATTACTGAACTACTCAACTACATCAGGTATGCACCAATTTTTATAGGGACTGGGGGAAGGGTGGCGTGTACACCTAAGTAATAGTCCCCTTGTTATTTGTGTGGATGTGCTGATAAAAGAGGTTAAATTGGACGCATTTTAGAGTACATGTGTAAAAATATCCTATTGAAATTAATTCAATTGGAGTAAAACTTTTATCTGCTTTGAATACAAAGAGGCTATGGTTGCTGGAATGAAATGAATTCAAAGATCAAACAAAAATATTAAAACCATAAAGTATTTCCAAGGCTATTATGGTTCCATTCAGGGACCCCTTCATTTTGGTCTTAGTCTTGGGTTTGTATGAAAGAGCCCTAGAAAATCCAGGAAACTTACTTCAGTTCTATGTTCTTCAGGCTTCAAGTTACTTGACAGGTCTGAAAACCCAGTTACGTTCATGATGCTCCAGTACCCCCTCTTCTTCCCCAGCCCAGAGTCTAAAGTTTCAGGAAGGAGGGCTGTTTGAAAACTAATTTAGCTTCCCTGAGTTTTAAAGACTGGAATGGAAGACGATAACTGTTGGGAAACCAGTGGACCCAGTAGCTCCTAACTTGTAGCATTTGAACTTGATCCACTCTTATTGGGGACTGCATCATGGGGACTTGAACACAGAAGTGTTCAAGTCTAAGTCCGTATTCCCATGGGTGTGAACCCATTTATAAATGGGACCTTTGATGATGCTATTGGAGCCTATTTAGATGAGGCCACATGGAATCAGGGTTGGCCATCATCCGTGTGACTGGAGTCCTTTTAAGGCGGACGAAATCCTGACACAGTCAGAAGAAGCCAGAGATGAAGCAGCTCACCATATGATGGAGACAGAGATGTAAGTCAAGGAGGCCCAGAGATCACAGCAGACCAGAATACTACAGAGTCTGGGAGGAGGCATGGCCTGTCAAGACCTTGATGCTGGACTTCTAGCCACCAAAACCATGAGAATAAATTCCAGCTGTTAAAGCCAAGCAGTGTGTGGTATTTGTCACAGCAGTCCTGGCAACCTAAGACACTCACCAATTAAATAGTTCATTGGATATAAGTAGGACAGGGTTTTGGTGATACCTTTAGTGAAAAATTTGCTGCCTTACACCAGGAACTTTGATACAGCACAGTTTTAAAGACCAAGATCACAGGACTAATTTTGTGTGGAGAAACAAATTGAAACTTCAGTACTAAACCATCATAGAGCAACACTGTTTGGCTAGAGAAAAATGCCTAAATAAATGCATGGTCTTTGCCACTGCTTGGTTATTTAGGATGAAAATAAAGAACAGTTCTATTTTCTGTGATTTCTTCAATGTCTTCTCTTCATGCACACCTGACAGCGACTTATGATCTTTTCTAGCTCCCCAGCTTTCACAGTCAATGGAATAGGTTTCCTGAAGTAAACAAAAACAAAGTTCATTAACTTATAAATTAATAAATGAGAATATTAGCTGGTTTTGAGTATTATTTAAAAATGTAGCTCACCTAAAATTTATTACAGGAACATTTCCCTTAACAAAATAAATGTATTTCTAAAAAGGTATATATGTCAACATTTTGTAATTATAGTCATACTTCAGCAGCACTAATCAAACATAGGCCTCTAAGCAAATGTACAGATCATCATGTTGTAATAAAAAGTACACCTACCCTTGAAATAATTTGTTATTACTTATAAGTCCTCCAGTATAGTAAATCAAGATTAGCAGATCATTTTGTGGTTTTGCTCAGTAACTTACTATTAAATTTATGTATAAATAATAAGAAAGTTTAATGATGACAAAAAAGGACATATTTTATCTCCATTGGTATAGTGATACAATACTACGGCTACGTGTTGACTCTAGAAAGGTCATAAACTGTTAGTGCCAAGCTAAACAGGATGCAAGTACGTCAACACACAAATAAAGAAAAGCTAACACAGGCAATCTTTAAACGGTTCTGCAATCAAGTCACCAGATTAAGCTTGACTTTGAAAAGTTACCTGAACATTCTTGTTGGGTTTAACGAAGCCAACCAGAAACTGTAGGAATTTGAATAGTAGTTGCATGTTCCTCTTCCATGACATTCTATAAATGGACTGGCTCGGAATTCTTCCAGGCAGGAGCCGGGGGATGCCAGTGCTTGCCCAGCGCCCCCGGAACCAGCACTTGTGAACTATCACAATGAAAATATCTGAATAAAAACTCTGTCCATTGGTGTTCAAATTTTTCATGCTCTACTGTTTTTGTTTTTGTTTTTTGTAATGTAAGGCAATAAGAAAAGAACCCCACAAAGTATGAATTAAACTTCATGTAAATGGCAAATCCCCTGCTCATGATGGAAACCATTCCTTGTATTTTACTCTGGTACCTTCCAGGATGAGGGATAGCCATCAAAAGGAAAGCAAAAGTTATTCTCTCTGCCTGGAATACTCCTTTCCCCCAGGACCGACTGGCTCTTCCTTGTTATTCAGTGATCTGCTCAAATGTAACTTCAGGAAGCTTTTCCTTGACCATATCTGTATCATGGCTTCTACCTTATCCATCCTCATTTCCTTCCCAGCACCAAACTCTTGTTATCATTGTTGCTAATTTGCCTATTATTACTCTCTCCACCGGGATAAACACTTCCTGAGAGCAGAAACTGTATCTTACATCTGGTATCCTTAGAACAGCCATGGCATGGGATAGGTGGCCAGTTCATATTTGTAGAATTAATGATTGAATGAATGGAAGAGTGTGAGGAAAAACGGGGGGGTGTAATGTATCATAAGCAATGCCACGCACAATGCAACTCACATGTGAGCAGCTATCAGAATTGCAGAAGGCCAGCACATAGATTTCCTCATTTAGCACTTACATCTGGGGGATTTTTCTTTCAAAAGCTGTTTCTCTTAGTTCCCATCTTCACATGAACATGAAAGGGGCACAGTATAAGGCAGAAAGTTTTTGGAGTAGAAAGTTGTGAATTCACATCCTAGCTCTACTACTTAATACTTTCAAGACCTTGGGGGAAAATGTCTTAGCTTCAGTTTTCTTATTTGTAAAATCATAGATGGTAGTAATTCCCTTGCAGGGTTGTCATAAGGATTACAGAGAATGGACAAAAAAGCAGCTACCATATAAAAAAAGGGGTGGGGGAGGCATTCTATTACTAGTAAATGGTAGCTACTGTTTACCTAAATGTCTTTATTTTAAATTTACAGTGAATATCCTGAGAAGCTTATTTTTAAAATAATGCTCCATTATTTACCAAAGAAGGAACTTACTGAAAGTTCTTTTCAAAAAAGTAGATTTGCTGCTTTTCAAAGAAAGGTCCATGGCATATTGTACAGGACAGCATCATTTCTGGGAGCTACAATTTACCTCGCCCAATATAAGATCTGGCAGGTCATTTTTGGTACAAACTTGCTGTTCCTTTTCTCCTTACCATGATAAAAGAAAATCCTTTCCAGAGAGAAATCCAGCCTTGGGGACACATGGGCACATCAGTAGTTTGGCTGTGAATGGCTATGGCAGTGGCAGGACCTTCACAAACGGTACATCTGTAACAGGAGACAATGAATACGGCAGCATTGCCACCTTCTGCATCATGTTGCACTGCCCTGCCCTATAATCCATTACAAATGAAGGGACTCATCTGGTCCTATCACAAAAATAACGCCTCGGATTTTTACCTGCTTATATAAGGCTCAATGGTCCTGCCAGTAATCGGAGCCATGTCCACTGGCATCAGAGCTGGTGTTGACAGCCAGTACGAATAATCATTTCGGGAAGCAAAGTTACAGACCTCATTGATGTTACAGAATAAGAATGGCATTGTGGTAAATCGCTGCAGGCAGCTGCCAAGAGTTCCTGATAAAACATCAGATCGGGCATCACTTTTAATAACTACAATTGTTCTGAATATCATTACTAGATGGCAGCCAATTGAAACAGACTCTAGTAAGGAAACTGCATAGAGACAACACAAAAATAGTTATTTCCAAATACGATATGGATAAGTCTTAAAAGTGATAAAAATCAAAGATCCAATAGGTAAACAGGTTCACCTTCCTCAGCCCTTAAGACTTCCTGTAGACCCTTTTAATAAGCCTAGAATTGGCAGCTGGTGTAAGTCATTGGAACAATGTTTTTGCTTTAAACGGTTCTCAGGTATTC
The DNA here is from genome assembly GCA_004026745.1 of Myrmecophaga tridactyla. Taxonomy (NCBI): domain Eukaryota; kingdom Metazoa; phylum Chordata; class Mammalia; order Pilosa; family Myrmecophagidae; genus Myrmecophaga; species Myrmecophaga tridactyla. The sequence continues at coordinate 129,073 of PVIY010002038.1, forward strand.
ATATCTACGTAACAGCTAATAACCAGAAAAAGCTTTAGAAAACAAGTTACTTTTGAGATTCAAAATCAAATAGGTGGTTTAATTGAAAGCTGTTGAATAGGACGTGCTAAACGGCATCATAACAAGGCTCCTGCCAGAATGAACATTAGACCCAATGCCCTTATTGTTTTATTTGCTCTCTTTAAAAAGTGCTGGAAGATGCTCTTTATACTTAACTTCAGAGGGAACTGCGCCATGCTATAAAAATCTACAGTCTGCATATGGAAGAAAATTACTGAAATTCGAGGACTAGGACATTACCAAGGTCTTGCCCATGGGCATGTTCGTTTCCTTGTACAAAAAGAAGAGAAAAACCACTATAGAGTGGCTCGGTCCCTTGTGGGCACGAAGGAATCGCTGTTGTTTGACTATGTCGGGTGAAGGTAAAGCCTCTCATTGTTGTCGCAGGTCCAGGTGGTCCAGCATCTCCAGGTTTCCCTTTTAAGCCTGGCAATCCATCTGATCCAGGCGGTCCTTTAAAAAACATAGTATAGCTGTTGCAATAAGGAGTCTCACAGCCTTACAATTTTCACACTTGCTTTTCCAAAGTATGAATTTAAATGTGTCTGGACATCTGGTGAGGCCCATATAGAGAAAGGCATGCTTGAATAGAGTGGTGGACAAAATGGCCAAACGATATTAATAAATGTTGACTTGTCATGCAGGGCCTCTTATATAAATAATCGTGTGTCTTATGAATTATTGAGACAGGATCAGGCTTCTTTATCACTGTATTTCCCTTGAGCACAGTACCGTGTCTGGGAGGGCTTTTGTAATAAATGAACGTGTCCTACCACAATGTGGAGAAAATATAAGAAGTCAAATTAATTTTAATCTGTTTTATAGTCTATTAGACTATTTAAAAAATACTTATATTTTTGATAAATGAAATAGAATAAATCATGAAACATTCTTTTTAAAGGTATTAATCTCAAAAAAGTTTTTGATCAACTAGAAAGGCAAATAAAAACAGATTAGAGTTTTTGCTGTAATAGGGGTTAGTGTCTTCTATACATGATTTACAAATGAAGCGTGTGTGTTTTAATAGTCGAAGATTTTCTTTGCAGCTGGAGTAGGCTAATATATATTTGCCACTTTCTAAATAAGGATCAGTTAGTCCTCCTTTCTCCCCTTCCTCCTGTCCCTCCCTCTCCCTTTCTTCATTGGATAGTTATTATTTATGATAATGGCATTGGCTACCACTCTATTTTCTCCACCACTACCCTCTGACCCCCACCCCCCAAACCATGCTTTGGAAGTCAGGCATTGTTCCAGTTTAGTGCTGACCCAGAAGCCAGAAGTTAGAACGTCTCACAAGGATTTTTTTTTTAAAGCTCCAATATTATATTCATTTTTCAGTCTTCTATGAATTCCACCTACTCCTATCTTGTCCAGGAACCACAAGTCATTCTTCCCAATTAAAAATAGCCACATCCAAATTCTTCAGTTGTCTGGTGTCTTAAAAATTCAAAATTACCTTGCTTTAAAAATATCAAATAGGGGAGACACACATTCTTCACTTTGCTAATCCCTACGCTGGGCTGTAACTAGCCCCAAACAAAAGATGCTTCCAGATTTCTGCACAAGTACTGTGAAGCGATTAGGTCAGGAAGACAGTTACTGCAGGTAGGCTACTAAGCATTAAGGCTACTCGGCATCTCCAAGACAGGGGCCAAGGTTTATTCTAAAGCTGTGGGGCAGCATTCTTATGAGACCTCTATAGCTTTAGAACTAACTCTATCTACTTGCTAATTTTCTCAACATAATTTATTTTGGGGCTTCTTGCTCATGCTGTAGCCTCTTTTGGAAACCCAGACTTGATCTTTAAACTATCTAAATTAATAGAACAATTCATAAGATTTTTGTATTTATCACTTTAAAAATCACGTTTTAAGGAAAGCTGAATGATTAATGATTAATATTGGTCTAAAGTGCACTCGTGACAATACAAAACCAGGAATGGTGATGCGATTAATATTTGCTTTATATTTAAGTTTTGAAATTTGAGTCTCTAGTCTTTGTAACAGATTGGGGCATGTCTTTAATAAATTGGGAAAACACATTTAGAATTTTTTGAACTTGAACAAAGCCAACAATCCTAAAAATATAAGATTTAGACATCTAGGTATTTTCCAGGGTGCTCTGAAAATGTTTACAGAAGGTATATTTTCATCCAGTTCTATCAAACCGACACATATAGCTTATGCTCAGAATAAAATATTACATTCCTGGGGTCCTTTTTCAGGCCATTCACATGAGTTGTTGAGTTGTGTTCAAAGTAGCATAGCCAAAAGATAGATTTTCTAACTAATGATAAGGTGTTTTTCCATTCATATCAAGGTAATATCTTTTAAATTGCATACTTTTTTGCCTTTCCTATAAGAGGTTATTAACTAACTACTCCTATAAGTAATCAGAAAACAGCATTGGCTTCTCTGAAAAGAGAAAACCCACCAATGTTCTGAAAGTTCTATTTGTCCTTAAGGCTAAAAATTTGGAGTTCATCTGCCCAGTTAACAGGTAGTGTTGTGTTCAGTAATCCTTAATTTTTCCATCTTCTTCCAAATGAACATTGGGCCCTGGTTTTTGACCTGGTCTGAATACCACAGACTGAAAGACCTCAATTACTCTCATATATCCTCAAACAAGACTTCTCTGAATATTGAAATTGAACTCCCTCAGTTAAGGAAACAAACCAGGTGTTTACCTTCTTCTCCTTTAGAGCCTTTGTTGCCTTTTTCGCCAATTGGTCCAGGAGTCCCTGGTTTTCCATCCTTGCCTGGTTTACCTCTTGCCCCACAGGGTCCTAGGCAGAAACCAATATTGCTCTGGATTATTCTTAAAGGATGAAAGCTGGGATACCCCAGCCATCCCTGTTGACCTGCATCCCTGGAGATATCTCAGTCCTGGGCAAATTGGGATGGTGGGTGACCCAACTTGCTATCTCCCACTTCCCAGAAAGACCCCTCAAAAATGAACTATGAGTAGGTGAATACAGCAGTTTAAAATTTGTGTTGCCATTTTGATTCTTTACTTCCAGAATTCACTGTGCCCATGTGCTGATTAAGGTAATAAGTAACATCCCTTATATTTCCTAGGTGATTCAGGCAAATTTAGGGCATAACAATTTTATTCATAAGTATTACATTGTGGTAAGCCTAGCTATGAAAAAAGGTTAGTTCAATTTGCAAACAATGATATTTTGAAGATATTTCACAATATCAAGCATCCATTTATATTTGCTACTTTCCAAGTGATGTACAAAGTTTTAGAAAAGTATAATTCAAAAAACCGAGATTTATTCAGGTAACCAATAGAAACAGAGCACCACAAGTGACAAGTTGTTAGAGGAGATAGACAAAATATTTTTACCTTAATAAAAAATATATAATGCCTTAAAGTGTTGATATTTGTTTAAGTTTAGCTATGCATAGTGGGTTTCAATAGATTCCAATGTCTTTTTTAATTAATTTTTAAATTAAAAAAAAATACCAAAAACACCAAACACAAACATTCTTAACTTTTGATCATTCCATTCTACATATATAATCAGTAATTCACAAATCATCGCATAGTTGCATATTCATCATCATGATCATGTCTTGGAACATTTGCATCTATTCAGAAAAAGAAGTAAAAAGAAAAAAGAAAAAAATTCATACATACCATAACCCTTACCCCTCCCCTTCATTGATCAATAGCATTTCAATCAAAGTTTATTTTAACATTTGTTCCCCCTATTATTTATTTTTATTCCACATTGACTGTTGATAAGGTAGACAAAAGGAGCATCAGACACAAGGTTTTCACAATCACACAGTCACATTGTGAAAGCTATATCATTATACAATCATCTTTAAGGAACATGGCTACTGGAACACAGCTCTACATTTTCAGGCTGTTCCCTCCAGCCTCTCCATTACATCTTGACTAACAAGGTGATATCTATTTAATCTGTAGAATAACCTCCAGGATAACCTCATGACTCTGTTTGGAATCTCTCAGCCATTGACACTTTATTTTGTCTCATTTCACTCTTCCCCCTTTTGGTCGAGAAGGTTTTCTCAATCCCTTGATGAGACCCAGCTCATTCTAGGGTTTTTCTCAATCCCTGATGCTGAGTCTCAGCTCATTCTAGCATCTCTGTCCCACATTGCCAGGAAGGTCCACACCCCTGGGAGTCATGTCCCATGGAGATGGGGGGAAGGTGGTGAGTTTGCTTGTTGTGTTGGCTGGAGAAGAGAGACCACATCTGAGCAACAAAAGAGGATCTCTTGGGGGTGACTCTTAGGCCAAATTTTAGTAGGCTTGACCTATCCTCAGATTGGGGGCTCAGCCTATAGCTTTGGTTGTCCACACTGCTTGTGAGAATATCAAGAATTCAACTTGGGGAAGTTGAGTTATCCCCCTTTCTCATCATTCCCTGAAGGGGACTTTGCAAATACTTTTTTATTCACTGTTCAAATCACTCTGGGATTTATCGGGGCATCACTCTGGACAAACCCACAGAATCTCATGTCCTACTCAAGGTTTCATGTACTTATGGTGTTCATTTAAGCTGTCTACATAAGTTATATTAGGCAATGCACTAGTCAAAATATAAATTCTGCACCAAATAAACATTTTTTGCTTTAGTCTCACACACAAGTTAAAATTTTAAAATATTAATTATCATCTATTTTCAGCGCCCTGCAGTAATGACATTCCTTTGTTCTTCCTCATGCAAAAACATTTTTAAAATTTGTACATTTAGTCACTATCATTATACACTCTAGGCATTCCTAGATTATACCATCTCAGTCTCTATCGTCTATCTTTCTTTCTGATTTCATTTGTGTCCCCAGGCCTTCCTCCCTCTATCGTTCTCACATTCAGCTTCATTCAGCGTTTTAACATAATTGTATTACAGTTAGGTAATATTATGCTGTCCATTTCTGAGTTTTTACATTCAGTCCTGTTGCACCATCTGTATCCCTTCAGCTCCAATTACCCAATATCTTACCCTATTTCTATCTCCTGATGGTCTCTGTTACCAATGAAATATTCCAAGTTTATTCACTAATGTCAGTTCATATCAGTGAGACCATACAGTATTTGTCCTTTTGTTTCTGGCTAATCTCACTCAGCATAATTTCCTTAAGGTCCATTAATGTTGTTACATATTTCATAACTTTATTCTGTATTACAGCTGCATAATATTCCATCATATGTATATACCACAGTTTGTTTAACCACTCATCTGTTAATGGACATTTTGCTGTTTCCATCTCTTCGCAATTGTAAATGATGCTGCTATAAACATTGGTGTGAAAATGTCCGTTTGTGTCCTTGCCCTCAAGTCCTCTGAGTAGAAACCTAGCAATGGTTTTGCCAGGTCATATGGCAATTCTATATTTAGCTTTTTGAGGAACAGCCAAACTGCCTTCCACAGTGGTTGTACCATTTGACATTCCCACCAACAGTGGATAACTGTGTCTCTTTCTCCACATCCTCTCCAGCACTTGTCATTTTCTGTTTTATTGATAATGATGATTCTGGTAGGTGTGAGATGATATCTCATTGTGGTTTTGATTTGCATTTCTCTAATAGCCAGGGAAGTTGAGCATTTCTTCATGTGCCTTTTGGCCATTTGTATTTCTTCTTCTGAGAAGTGTCTGTTCAAGTCTTTTGCCCATTTTTTAATTGGGTTGGTTGTCTTTTTGATGTTGAATTGAACAATCTCTTTATAAATTCTGGATACTAGACCTTTATCTGATATATCTTTTCCAAATATTGTCTCCCATTTGTGTAGGCTGTCTTTTTACTTTCTTAATGAAGTTCTTTGGTGTGCAAAAGTGTTTAATTTTGAGACGTTCCCATTTCTTTCCTTCCTTCCTTCCTTCCTTCCTTCCTTCCTTCCTTC